>PVJS01043920.1:0-16866 GCA_004027185.1 Glis glis | reverse complement strand
AGAGCTGAGGCTGGCCGCAAACCCGGATCCTCTGGTCTCCGCCTCCCAAAGTACTGGGATTACAAGCGTGCGCCACCACGCCCCAGCTGATTTGCTTCTTTTTTGCCCTTCCGCTTCCCTTGTACCACTTCCCTTGCCCCACTGAGGGTTCTCCATTATCAACCGGAGTCCCTTGAGTGTCCCCACTACTCTCTAGGTTGCACGTACTAATGAAAACATATATCCCTTCTTTTTTTGTGATTGACTGATCTCATTTAACATAATGTTCTCCAGATCCTTCCACTACCTTGCAAATGATGTTATTTTGTTCTTCTTTATTGCTGAGTAGAATTCCATTGTGTGTAATCCCCACAATTTTGTAATCCACTCATCTGTTGATGGACACCTAGGTTGGTTCCATAATTTGGCCACTGTGAATTGTGCTGCTATGAACATGGGTATGCATATATTACTGTAGTTTTCTGGTTTCAATCCCTTTGGTATGATACCCAGAAGTGGTATAGCTGGATCATATGGTGGGTCCATTCCCAGTTTTCTGAGGAATCTCCACACTGATCTCCATAGTGGTTGAACTAGTATGCAATCCCACCAACAGTGTAGAAGAGTCCCGATTTCCCCACATCCTCGCCAACATTTGTTCTTGTTTGACTTCTTAATGATTGCCATTCTAATTGGGGTTAGATGAAATCTTAGAGTAGTTTTGATTTGCATCTCCCTGATTGCTAATGATGTTGAACATTTTTTTCATGTATCTATTGGCCATTTGTAGCTCTTCTTTTGTGAAATGTCTATTCATTTCAGTTGCCCACTTCTTGATCGGATTATTTATTTTCTTAGTGTAAACACTTTTAAGTTATGAGTATATCCTAGATATTAGACCTCTGTCATAGGGATAGCTTGCAAATATCTTCTACCATTCTGCAGGCTTTCTCTTTAGGCTGTTGATGGTTTCCTTTAATGAGTAGAAGCTTTGTAGTTTAATGCTATCCCACTTATTAATTCTTGTTTTAATTTCCTGTGCTTTGGAGGTCTTGTTGAGGAAGTTTCTACCTGTGATTATATGTTGGAGTGTTGAACCTATGCCTTCTAATAATTTCATAGTCTAACTTCCAGGTCTTTAATCCATCTCAAGTTGACTCCTGTGCAGGGTGAGAGGTAAGGATTTAGTTCCATTTTTCTACAGGTAGATAACCAGTTTTCCCAGCACCATTTGTTGAAAAGGCTGTCTTTTCTCCAACATATGTGTCTGCACCTTTGTCACAAATCAATTGACTATAAGTTTGTGAACTTTTTCTGTATCTTATATTCTGATCCACTGGTCTGGTCTATGTGTCTGTTTTTGTGCCAATACCATGCTGTTTTTATTACTATAGCTCTATAGTACAATTTGAAGTCAGGAATTGTTATGCCTCCTGCATGATTCTTATTCGTGAGAATTGGTTTGGCTATTCTGGGTCTTTTGTTTCTCCATATAAAATTAATTACTGATTTTTCTAGATCTGTGAAAAATGATACTGGTATTTTGATAGGGATTGCATTGATTCTATAGATCATTTTTGGCAGAATGGCCATTTTGATAATATTTATTCTGCCTATCCAAGAGCAGGGGAGATCTTTCCATTTTCTAAGATCTTCTTCGATTTCTTTCTTCAGTGTTCTATAGTTTTCATTGTAGAGGTCTTTTACCTCTTTGGTTAAGTTTATTCCTAGGTATTTGATTGGTTTTGAAGTTATTGTGAATGGAATTGTTTTCTGGATTTCTTTCTCAGTGGATTCATGGTTGGCATATATAAAAGCTACTGATTTTTTTAGGTTGATCTTGTATCCAGCTACTTTGCAGAATTCGTTAATCAGCTCTAGTAGATTTTTGGTTGAGTTCTCTGGGTCTTCTAGATATAGGATCATGTCATCTGCAAATAAAGATAATTTTAATTCTTTTTGTATTTGAATTCCTTTGATATCATTCTCTTGTCTTATTGCTCTGGCAAGAGTTTCAAGGACTATATTGAAAAGGAGTGGTGATAGTGGGCATCCTTGTCTTGTTCCTGTTTTTAAGGTGAATTCTGGCAATTTTCCCCCGTTCAATATGATGTTGGCTTTGAGTTTCTTATATATTGATTTAATGATGTTGAGGTATGTTCCTTCTATTCCAATTTTCTGTAGAGTTCATAACATGAATGGGTGTTGAATTTTGTCAAATGCTTTTTCCACATCTATTGAAATGTGATCATGTGATTCTTGTTTTTAGTTCGATTTATATGGTGAATAACGTGTATTGTTTTGCATATGTTGAACCAGACTTGCTGTCCTGGGATGAAACCAACTTGATCATGGCGTACGATTTTCTCAGTATGGTTTATAATGCTCATGGCTAGTATTTTATTTAGAGTTTTTGGGTCTATGTTCATTAATGATATTGGTCTGTAATTCTCTTTTCTTGAAGTGTCTTTATTTGGCTTTGGTGTTAATGTGATGTTGGCCTTGTAAAAGGAATTTGGAAGAATTCCATCTCTTTCAATTTCACGGAATAGTTTGTGAAGTATTGGTTTTAGTTTTTCTGTAAAGATTTTGTAGAATTCGGCTGGAAAACCATCTGGACCTGGGCTTTTCTTTGATGGCATACTTTTTATTGCTGTTTCTATCTCTGTGCTTGCTATTGATTGATTCAAGTTTTCTATATCCACCTGGTTCAATATAGGTAGGTTGTATCTACCTAAATGTGTCTAGAAATCTTTTGATTTCTTCCATGTTTTCCATTTTATTGGAATATAAGTTTTCAAAGTAGTTTCTTATGATCCTCTGGATTTCTCCACTCTCTGTGGTGATGTCCCCTTTTTCATTTCTGATTTTGGTCATTTGGGTTGATTCTATCCTTCTTTTGGTTATGTTATCTTGTGGTTTGTCAATGTTGTTAATCTTCTCAAAGAACCAGCTTATTTTTTTGTCAATTCTTTGTATTGTTTTTTTAAATTCTCTATATCATTAATTTCTGCTCTGACTTTAGTTATCTCCTGCCTCCTACTGGCTTTGGGATTCGACTGTTTCTGTTTTTCAAGATCCTTGAGGTGTGTTAGTAGGTTATTTATTTGGATGTCTTCTGTTTTTCTTATGTGGGCACTCAGTGCTATAAATTTTCCTCTTAACGCTGCCTTCAAAGTTTCCCATAGATTTTGGTACATCGTGTCTCTATTTTTGTTTAATTCTAGGAATCTTTTTATTTCTCCCCTTATTTCTTTTCTGATTCATTCCTCATTCAGAAGTGTATCACTCAGTCTCCATGTATTTATGTGATTACTTTTAGTCTTCCTGTTGTTAATTTCCAGTTTCATTCTGTTGTGATCTGAGAAGATGCAGGGAATTATATCACATCTTTTTGAATTTGCTCGTGCTTGCTTCGTGACCCAGTATGTGGTCTATTTTGGAGAATGTTCCATGGGCAGCTGAGAAAAATGTGTGTTCGGGTGTTGCTGGTTGAAATAATCTGTGTGTGTCTATTACATCCATTTGGTCTATGGTTTTCTTTAGGTCTGAAAAATCTTTATTCATATTTTGTCTGGATGATTGATCTAGTGGCGTGAGTGGTGTGTTGAAGTCTCCCAATATTATTGTGTTTGAGTCTATTTGGGACCTGATGTCCTGAAGACTTTGTTTTATGAATGTGGGTGCGCCCACATTTGGGGCATAAATGTTTACTATTATTATATCTTCTTGTTGATTGTTCCTTCTATTAGTAGGAAGTGACCTGCTTTGTCTCTTCTGATGTGTTTTAGCTTAAAGTCTGTTTTGTCTGATATAAGCGTTGCTACCCCTGCTTGTTTTCGATCTCCGTTTGCATGGTATATCTTTTTCCATTCTTTTACCTTTAGTGTATGAGTATCTTTGGCTAGAATTTGAGTTTCTTGTAAGCAGCATATAGTTGGGTTATTCTTTTTAATCCACATTGCCAGTCTATGCCTTTTAATTGGGGAGTTGAGTCCTTTGACATTCAATGGTATTATTGAGATATGATTTTTGTTTCCTGTAATTTTGAGTTCTATTTTCTATTTGCCGTGGTGACAAATCTCCTTGTTTAGTTGCCTACCTGGTGTATTTCACCTCTCCTGTGGTTCTGAAAATTGCTTGTTTTCCCTTCTCTGTGATTTATTTCTTTTAGGAGTTTCTCCAGTGTTGGCTTGGTCCTCATGAATTCTTTAAGTGTTTATTTATGATGGAACATTTTTATTTCTCCATCAATTTTAAATGATAGCTTTGCTGGATATACCAGTCTTGGTTGGAAATTGTTTTCTTCCAGGGTCCCGAGTACTCCATACCAATCCCTCCTGGTATTCCTGACTTGGGTTGAGAAGTCTGTGTTAATTTTTATTGTTTTGCCCCTATATGTCACCTGTTCTTTTTCTCTTACTGCTTTTAGGATTCTTTCTTTAGCCTCTACGTTAGACATTTTAATTTTTACGTGGAGTGGGGAGGTCCTTCTTTGTTCCTGTCTTGACGGTGTTCTATATGTCTCCTGTATGTGAATGTTCAAGTCTTTTTCTATATTGGGAAAATTCTCTGAAATTATTTCTTTGAAGCGGTTTCTTATACCCTTTGGTCTGTGTTTCTAATCCTTCTTCAATGCCTTTTATCCTTAGATTAGGACGTCTTGTATTGTCTTGTATTTCTTGGATGGGCAGAGTGTGTGTTGTTTTAATATCTTCTTTATATCCTTGACTGTGTTTTCAGTTTTGAATGAACTTTCAGGAGTGATACCCTGTTTTCCATGTGGTCGAGCCTGCTAGAATTGGTTTCTATTGCAGTCTTTAATTCGTTTATTGACTCCTTCATTTCATTCAGTGTTTCTTTCTGATTCTTTCTTAGAGCCTCAATTTCTTCCTTCATCTCCTCTACACTTTCTTTGAGGCCTTTCATCATTCTGAAGATCAAAATTCTGAATTCTCCATCTTGCAAATCCTGTAGGTCAGTATCAGTAATCTCACTTGATGCATTGTGTTTCTTGTTTCTTCACTGTTCCTCATTCTCGTATTTTCAGTGTTTTCAATTTTGTGTTTCTGTTGCCTCCACATCATCTTCCTTTCTATGTATAAGACTTTTTGATGGTCCCTGTAGACCCAATTGGATCAGTACGCTGCAGGCTGTGGTTCATTCCTGTCTGGTTGACCGGGGTGTGGTATGTGTTTGTTTGAGGGGGGGCACGCAGGTTCTGGAGCTCAGGTGTTGGCACGTGAGGTGCACTTTGAGGTGCGGTGTTGGATGTGGTCTCCATAGTGCAGCTGATCGTGCCAGAAGATGCCCGGTCTCCGAGGTGCAGGTTCTGAGGGTCACCCGGGCCCCAAGTGGTACACACATGCTCCATGTCTCGGGGGGGGGCATCGCTGGAAGTTGCCCAGACTCTGATGCATGGCGTTGAGTATCTCGCGCAGGCCCGAGGGGGTGCAAACTCCGGGTATTGGGTGGTGGTGTCTGAGGGTGCACAGGCGCTGAGGCATGGCGCTAAGGATTGCACACGGGCCCCCGTGAGGTGTTTGGGCTCCTGGAATTCGGGTGGTGGTGTTGGTGTGTGCCCTGGCTCTGAGGCGGTGTGGAGGGTCGCACGGGTCTCAAGTGGTGGCGCCAGAGGGTATCCCAGCTCTGAAGTGCGGTACAGCAGCTCCTGCACAGGTAAGAGAGGTGCAGGCTCTGGGTCTTGGGTAGCAGCAGGGGTGGTGGGACGTGGGAAACCAAGGCGTTGCTTGGATCACGCGGGCGTGTAGCACGGTTGGGGGGAGGTGCAGGGCTGTGGCAGGAGCCCACAATCTCCTGCTGTGATGGCCCCACCACTCACAGAATTCTGCTCCAGTTTCTCCTTCTGATCTGTCTGCGGCACCGGGGGCTGTTAGCCCCAGCTGTAGGGTCTGGGGTAAAATGGCTCCTTACCAATCCTGTGGACACAGGATTGCTGTTTTCTATGGGAATCCATAGCTGGTAGACTCTGTGTCTGTGTATTCGTACTCGGGTTACTGCATTTTGGGTTTGGTTCTTCTGCGTCTGTGCGCCCCCAAGGCAATTCTGAGACAATTTTGAGACAGGCTTGTTCAGGGGCTCCTATTCCATCATCATCTTGAATCTAAACCATGATACATATTTTAAATCATTTGCTATTATCGTATATATCTTATTCTATGTTGTTAAGATTAAGTAAATTGTATTTATCCATCTCCAAGTACACTGACTCAATCTTCAGTCACCTCTTCTCTACACTTGGGTTCATCCAACAATTTTTTTTTTGGTTGTAGCTCTTTTCAGTTCTATAACTTCTATTTGTTTTTTTTAACAACCATTTATTTGCTGAAATTTTATATTTCACCATTCATTCCTGAGACTTTGTAATTAATTTGATGCAATTTCATGACAGGTTTTATGGTTTAGATCTTGGATGCACACAGATGGGGCTTTTAGGAAATGATCGGGTCATGAGGGTTCTAACCCCGTAAATGGATTAATAATTTGAATGGATCATTGGGAGGTGGTGGAAACTGTAAGGAGATAAGGCCTAGTTTGAGGGAGTCTATCACTGGGGGTATGCCCTGGAAAGGTATATTTTGTCTTTCTCTCTTTTTTTTTTCTCTCTCTCTCTCCTTCATGACTGTCCTGAGATGAGAAGCTTTCCTCTACTATGACTTTCGGACTTGATGTTTCTGCCTTGGAACTGAAACCTCTGAATCTGTAAGCCCAAATAAATCTTTCCTCCTCTAAGTTGTTTTACTCAGATATTCCTCAAATCAACACAAAGCTGACTAGCACATGGGTGTTTAAAATCTTGTCAAATAATTGCAGCATATGACACCTTTGGCAAAGTTCTTTCCTTGGATGGTGCTTGAATTCTCAAGAGACTCACACATACCATATGCTCCATTCCTCTAACTACCCCTCTTACTTTTATGTGTACAATTTTGACACATCTCCTATGGTCTGAACATTTGTGTGTCCCCAAAACTTGTAGGTTGAAACCTAATCACCAAGATGATGACATGAAAAGATGGAGCACTTAAAGGTGATTAGATTATGAAGTCAGAGCCCTTATGAATGGATGCAGTGTCCTTGTAAAAGGGGGCACTAAAATGAGAAAAAGGTGCACAGAGCTGTTCCGTTCTCTTCCTGTTTGTGGGGGCACAGAGAGAAGGTCTTCTGTGAATCAATATATTGACCCTTACTGGAAGTCATTTAGTTTATAATATTTTGTTTTAGCATCCTGAACAAACCTATGGCATTTTTCATATTTCCCTGGCCCTGAAGCAAGCATATGAACCAAGACAATATTAGTTTCTTTTTGGCAAGAGCTTTTTGAGAGGTCCATAGCGATTAAAATTATGTCCACTTTGCTTGAACAATATGGATTAAGAGTTGGAAAGATGTCATTTCCTCTTGCCTTTACCTTCAACAACTATGTGTGTGTGTGTGTGTGTGTGTGTGTATGCCAATAAACAAATGCTATCCTAATTCCTACCCATCTCATGGAAACCAAATGAATTTCCTCTCTTTGTAATAGTTTTATCTATTCTTTAAGGACTTTATATTTAGTTCCAAATGATATTTCTTTTATATCCAGTATTTCACCTATACCCACTAGTATGTGAGTTTCATGAGGGCATGAACTCTATCTTATCCAATTTAATACCTCAACATCTAGGACACTATATTACGAGTAGTAGATATTGGCTATTTTACCAAATTAAATGAATTTCCTGAAGTGCCTTCTTTCTGAGTGGAACATTAATAGTGTTTTTAATGGGCTTGATTTCATCAACATCTGCTCACAGAAATGCATTTCTAAATTGCATTGGAAATAAGTGAAAAATATCTTTTGAAGCACAAATAGTCTCTGCTCATACTGTCTAAGAAGCATGAAGTAAATAGCATATGTATAATTATTTTTTGCAAAATAAGGGATGCCACTTTGGAAATTAGTAACTCCATGAATTACAGTTTATACTCAGAAATTATGACTATTTTATTTTTTAAATGTTAGTGTTTTCTCCAGAAAAAAAATATGGCTCCATGCTCTACTATGCTGTATCCAAATATATGACTATAAATCATGCATGAAGGAGAATGTAGGAGAACTTAGCATGTCAGAAGTGCCTTTGCATAACCAAAAATTGAGATCAGTGAAGCTAATCTGAAACCCCATTGACAGAACTGCTGCCCATTTAATTAATTATTTCACCTAGAGGAATGAAGAGAAATCATGGGTATTTATCATATGCTGTAGGAATGACAAACACCTAAGTGTAGAATAAAACCTCCAGAGAGCCATCAGTTTATTTAAAGAGAACATGAAAATGCAGGAGAGATTTACCTGCCAGAGGAGGGTCTTAATGTATGGCTCCAGTAAGTGCAGTGGATTTGTTAACAAGCTTCTGTATCAACTCACAAGGCTGCAAGCTTAGCTTAGGACAACATCTGCCTACAACTTTTGTTCAAGGACCTCTATTTTGAAGCACCCTAACATACTCTGTAAGTCTTCTCTTCCACACATACATATTCACACACACACAATCATTTTTTAAAAAAGAACTATGTTAACAATAAATGCTTGTATTACTTTCACAGAATGAATCTCCTTATTCCAAAATTATTATTTTAGGATATCTGTAATATTAACTATGTAGATTTTCAATACAGGGAATGTAAGTGTGTGTGTGTGTGTGTGTGTGACAATGTCATTCATTTGACTAACCACAAAAGAGGCTTTTGGATGAAATTGTGTGTTTTTCTTTTAGAAGTCAAGGTTTGTGGTTATGAATCCCAAGTCCTGGTATTTTCATAAGGGCCATTCAAAACCACATGAATAAGTACCCATCTTGAATTCTCTAGAACAGTACATCTGGGCTGGGCATTGTCATTCTATGAGGCAATTTCTGAAAATGGTCTCACTTCAGAACCATGAATCAGAACCTCAGGGAGAAGGGTAAGGGGGAAACATATGCCACAAGCCCTCCAAGATTGGGAACCACTGCACGAAGCTGTCTGTCAAACCTGTTGGGGGCTATGAAGTTATATGAGTTAAAATTCTCCAAGTAAACAGAAAGCCTAATTCAACTGGAATTTAAAGAAGGTGCACGTGATGGTTGAAATAGGTGAAAATCCACACAAAGGATGGATTCACTCATGGAGAGGGATCCACCGCTCGCCATGATTTCTCCAGAGTTTTGTTCACATTGACTTCCCCCTTGAACTCGATTCCACATCATCCAGAAGTGTGGGATTGTCTCAGTTCCATCATTCCTAGTAGGTGTTCTGACCTTCTGTTGAATTTGACCACATTGACGATCAAATCTGCCCTCTCCCCACAGTTAGCCAATTCCCTGTGGCCTTCTCAATCAAGACTAGTCCATGTAACTTGCTTGGACCAATAGTCTTAGGAGACTTTACAAAGGCATAGGCTTGGCACATCACTAAGTCTGTCACTTCCTTTCTGCCTTTTTTGGAATCACTAAGATAGCGTGCCCCAGCTAGACTCAGCAGTCGCCATTCTAGCAAAGGCATTGCTAACATTGCACAGCCAGTTGACTCTCTGACATGGAAAAGAGCCCAGTAAGTGTCAGCCTACGGGACCCGTAACCTAATGGAAGATAAACAAAGAGCCTGTCTGAGGTCAGAACCTGCTTTACTGCTGACCTTTAGCTCATGAACTATTATAAACGCTTGCTTTTTAAGCACTGAGTTTTGAGGTGGTTTATTCACAGCACTATAGCAAGAGATAATTGATATAACTACAGTCAGGGCAGCTGAATGAAGCTGAGCCCTGCAAAATCATCAGCGGGGTCCTGAACCTATGTCTGGGCAATGTCATGGGCCAGTTGACTTAAGGCCAGTTACTTCAAGTAAATACTATGCTAATGAGGACTATGCTAATGAGGGAGCCAGTCAGGGAGTCTCTGGAGCTGAGATGCTGCACAGCTGGGAGAGTATAGTGGAGTGGACCTGAGGAAGACTCTGAATGATTCAGAAAAAGTGAAAGGCATGAAGTTGCCAAAGAATTATCAGTCCAGTTGCAAGACCACACTAATTCATAAGGAAACAAATCACAGAATAACAGCTTGAGAAACAAGATTATGATAAAATTGCACAAGGTAATCTATAAATACAATAGAAGTCAAAGGTAAGCAGAACACATAGGAACTGGGGACTTCTAAAAGAAAAAACTGGGCTTGTGGGGAAGGTGGTATTACATCGATGCTGTGAAAGATGGACTAGGATTGAAAAAGAGGGAGTAGGTGAGATTTTCAGAATACTGATAATGTGTTTTCAGAATGAGACTTTTCAAACACTGTTAATGTGAGATTGATGCTTTATTTGTAGTCGTTGTATCCAGAAAGATTATTTAGGGTTACTACAATTTTGAAATTAATATTCAATTTATTAAAGCTATAAATTCAGAGGCTTAGCTTTCTTTTACAAAGCATTTAGATTTAATTTACAAACTTGTGATTCTATTTATAAATCTAGTAAATCTTAAGTATGACTTTTAAAGGGGATTTTACAGCTTAGTTAATTAAATCTCTTTAAATATTTTAAACAGCACTTATATATTTAATATATTTGAATTTCTTTTATATGCAATTCAACTCTCTGGATAACAAGCAGCTCCCCAAGAACTTAACGGATTCTTAAAAACCTAATAACTTAGAGATATAAATATGGCGTATCTTAATTTATCTTAAAGTGTTCTAATATCATTTGCAAAACCTCATAGAATTATCTTATTTGTTTGAATTAAAATTAGAAACTTAAATTATTCAAGCATACATTTTAAAACAGATTCACAAGATTTCTGTGGTAGATCAGTGATTATCACATAAAAATGGTTTCACTGGGGAGTGGACATTTGGAGATATGAGCAGGTGCTTTGGCCAGCATAGTACTTGGGGATTACTGCAGATACTTAGTGGGTAAAGACCAGGCAAGTTAACCTCCTACAATCCATAAGAGTCAAAAGCATGCCCCTGAGAATATTAGAAATGTTGTGTTCTGATTATGCCTAACGCTGACTCTAACAGAGGATTCAAAAGCAAGGGATCTATATGCAAATGAAGAAAATGCTAATAGGTAAGTGAGAGCCAAGACTGGAAGGAAGAGAATCCCTAAAGCGGGCTTTATCAAGCCAGTTACCATTGGGGGGCACCTAGAAAATCTTCCGACTGAGGAAACCCTGGGAGTCAATGTACAAGACGGACCTCTGAGTTATCTCCCTTCAAAGGTGAGATGGGAGGGCAGTGGCACCAACTTCATCAGTCATCAACTGTAGGCAGCTCCATAGGGTTTAAGTCCCCTGCACTTCAGGCAAAGCGAGGAGAATTCTGGCAGCTAGAGAAGGCCACTGGGGAAGAAGAAAAAGCAATGCTTCACGCTTGCCCCATTTGGCTCTCCAGGTTGGAGCATACTGAGTAGAAATAAAATAAGTGTAAATATGGAGGTTTGATGAATTGACTCGTTGACTTCTTGATTAGGAGTATGACTATCCAAAGAAGTTTGTTAATCCAGGCTTTGAGGCTTCGAAGAATCTGACCATCAAGAGTTGATGCTCATTGGCTTCCTGGAGGTTAAAAAAACAAAATTAAAAAACAAGGTTGCTTTGAACATGTGAGTCCCAGAAAAATTAACAAAGACAGGAGGAAAGCAACGCCAGTCTCAGCCTCTGAGTCCCCTCTTCAACTCTCCTGCCTTATGGGTGCTGGTGGATGCTGAAGGAGTTCACACTCAGTCTCCTACAGCCTTTGGAAAAGACCCTTAGAGTTGAATTCCCTGGGAGAGCCTGTAAGAAGAAAAATGGGACTGAACTGGAATTAAAAATGTAAGACAGTGCTTCTTAAGGACTGGGCCCATGGACGTGTTTCATGGGGTCAGCAAATAGTCTAAAATTATGTGTCAACTTTTCTGCAAGTGTACATTTTCCTGGAGCGAGAATCCATATCTTCTATTAGCTCCTCTAACAAAGCATCGCCCTTCACAGGAGAAAAGAAGCATTTGTTTAACACAAAAGAAAAGTAAAGACAAAGGAGGAAACAGGAGGAAGGTACAGGAAAATAACAAACACTCACAAATACCATGTATTAACTGCTCCATCCACCCTCGTAAGAACCCCGTTATGAGGAGGAGGAGTTAAGAATTTGAGAACTGAGGGGACTTACATGCTCATGGTCACAGAAGGAAAATGGTGCATGTGACAATGTGACATCAGTGCTTCTGACTCCAAGGCATATGCCATCTTCCCCAGGCTACCCTGTTGTACATAGGGGTCCTGGAGTGAGGCTTGGAACATGTATTCTCTAAATGCTCTTAATAGTCAAGGGGGGAAAGGACCTAATTTCACAGAAACTGAAATGACCCAAATGAAACGAAACTTGATAAAGTGCAGAGCATTTTCACATGGTCATCCCCCGGAGGACCCACAAGCCTCAACCTCATGGCTCTGGCGATATCTGAGCCTGCACCTGGAGTGGTGGATACCAACACTGTCTCCTCATTGCCATGGAGACAGCAGTCAGAGTTAAAGCCATTCCCTGGGCAATTAAATGAAATGCATTTGATAGCAAATTATTCATTAGGATTACCCTAAAATTACCAACATATTGTAATTTTAAAAATGAAATTGAAGTTCCTCTCCATAAGGTAAGACATTTCTAATGTTCCAAATTGTTAACTGGTAAGCGTAGAAACCTTACCTCCTTGCAATTATATTTCTTCCTTCACTATTCCCCTAAAATTTTCCTGGTAGGACACTAGAGACCTTCTTGTTGCCAAATCTAATAATTCATGTTCTAAATAATTTAACTATTTTCCCTATATAAAAAGATTACATTTTTATTGTGAGCAATTTAGAAAACAGAGACAAACGAAATGAAAACCATACAAATAACACAAAATCCCAGCTCATAAAATATTAACTATGAACAATTTGGCACCTCGCTTATCTTATAGGGAGATGATAGATATAGATGCATGTATTTTTAATAAATATAACAGAGATCAAAATATTCATGGATGGGGGATTCATAGTGTTTCCCTCTACTAAGATGTTTCCATATTTACTCACATTGTGGCCCCATTGAGAAAATGTGGAGAGGCAGAATCAGAGAAGCCAGAAGTAAGATTGGTTTTTATTAGAAAGGGCAGAGATTGGCAGAAGAAAACATTGAGTCTTGGCAGGCAGGATAGGGAGAAAAACATGAACTGAGTTGGGAGGGCACTTTTAATGGGTTTTGTAAGTTAACTAGATTTTTTTTTTCCAGCACTGGGGATTGAACCCATGGGTTCTCTACCATTGAGTTATACCCCCAGCCCTTTGCATTTTTATTTTGAGACAGGATCTTGCTAAGTTACTTAGGTTAGCCTGAAACTGGGAATCCTGCTGCCTCATCCTCCAGAGTAGCTAAAATCACAGATGTACACCCCACGCCCAGCTTAAATTATTAATGAGAGTCTGTTTCTACTCTCTTTCATGCCCTGTACTGTAGCACTCCCTTATCTAGTGTTTCACTTTCTATGGTTTCAGTTCCTCACAGTTAACCCTCATCCTCAAATTTTATAAATGAAAAATTCCAGCAATAAATTATTCTTTTTTTATTTTTTGGAGATAATTTTCTAGTATGTATTTAAACCACAAATGCTGTGTTATTAAGTTCATAATAATTTTAACAGAATTGTATTTAAAATTATCTTGTTTGATCCTTCAGCAGCTCAATTGAAGGCAAGATGAACATTAATGTTCCCATATTATAATAAGGAATCTAAAGTACAGGGAAGTTAGATGACTCTCACAAAGTTACACAGTTAAACAGTTTTTTAAGTTTTAAGTTATGCACTATTGTGAGTAGTGTGATAAAATCTCACACTGTACCATCGCTTCCTGCCCTGGACATGAATCATCCCTCTGTCCAGTGTATCCACATGGTATAAGCTACTCGCCCTTTAGTTACTTAGTAGCCATTTTGATTAGATCACCTGTCACAGTATTGCAGAGTTTGTTTTCAAGTGACTCTTATTTTACCTAATCATGGACCCAATGCACAAGAGTAGTGATGCTGACATTTTGAACATATGATATAGAAGCTGAAAAGGTGAAAGTTTCTGATTTTATAAGGAAAAAAAAAGTTGCTAAGAGCTAGAGTAAGCTACTACTATTGATCTCTTACTGTGTCTAATTTACAAAGGAAATTTTATTATACATTTCTATGTATAGGAAAAACATAGTATATATAGATTTTGGTACTATCTGCAGCATCAGGCATCCACTGTGGGTCTTGGAACATATCCTCTCTACCTTTAACAAATACGAGTTCACTCCACACATTGCAACATCCCAGCTTAACAGAGACAGGAAATGCTTGTACTCTGATGCTTATAGCCCAGTGAGAAGCCTATCAGCAAGTCAGTGAACACTTCCAAAGTAGTGTGATATGTACTCAAATAAGAGCAAACGTGAGAGAGAGGAGAGCAGACACATCAAGCCCAGATTAAGTCATGGGAGAAGTTAAGCTCAGAGAAGACTTTCTAGAGGTGGTCACAGGTGGCCAGGTGCTGAAGGACAAATGAGAGTTCATCAGACGAGGGGCTGCTTGAGGGACTCCTTAACAGAAGAGGTTCCTATCAAAAATTATACAGTACTACAAAGAATGGTAAGCTAGGAGTCTCTGGTATACCCAGAGTGACGGGGAACCTTGGTACCATTCTGTTTCCCCAAGCCCATCAGCTACACAGGCACACACACATAACATGAGGATCTATTTCACGTGAAGGAATGTCCAAGTAGTTATTCTCAATAACATACATTTGTTTCACCATGAATATCATGAATAGTCTTTTTTTATGCAGTACTAGAGATCGAACCCAGGGGCATTCTACCTCCGAGCTACACCCCCAGCCCTATTTTTTTATTCTTTATTTTGAAACAGGGTCTCACTAAGTTGTGGAGGGCCTCACTAAGTAGCTGAGGCTGGCCACAAACCTGCGATCTTCCTGTCTCAGCCTCCCAAGTACTAGGATTACAAGCCTGCGCCAACATGCCTGGCATCGTGAATACTTATAACCAAATATATTAGATCTAAAAGAAGCCAAAAGTAAAAGATACAAGGAGACAGATTTCAGGAAACACAGGAAGAATACACAGAATAACTTTTCTAAGGTTATTATTAAAAGAAAACAAAATCAGTAGAAGGAAAAAACATAGGGAGAAGAAAAGAGGGAGTGAGAGGAAGAGGCACTACTTAGAAAAGTCCTCAGTCGCCGGGCGTGGTGGCGCACGCTTGTAATCCCAGTACTTTGGGAGGCGGAGACCGGAGGATCCGGGTTCGCGGCCAACCTCAGCACGATCTCTCTCTCTCTCTCTCTCTCTCTCTGTACCTAGTGAGGCCCTCCGCAACTTCGTGAGACCCGGTTTCAAAAATAAAGCATAAAAAAAATAGGACCGGGGGTGTAGCGCGGAGGTAGAACGCCCCTGCGTTCAATCCCCGGTACAGCAAAAAAAAAAAAAAAAAAAAAAAAAAAGAAAGAAAAGTCCTCAGTCACTAGTGACGTCTCAGCAAAGGACAAGACTGCACTATGCAACATGTAGCCTCTGCCCTGGCCAGCATTCCTTCCTCCCCACGACTCTCATTCTGGGATTCTGAGTCAAACGAATGATGGCGGTATTCCTGCCATGTGAGATCTTTATTTTACAATAAAGGCATGCCATGCAACTACTTCAAAGCCTCTTCTCAATTCCTAGCCAACCAAATGTTTAAAATCACATAATTATAGGTATATATGTGTTAAAATGTGATATATTAAAAACTTGAAAGATTACTCTTTCATATTAATTATCATCTTTCATCTACTTTTTTCTGGTGCAGTGCCTTGCACAGAGTTTGTCTTCTATAAATCTCCTGGTTGTTTATTTCTTCCCTGTGGGCTATCTTTCTTATATAAAAAAGTACCCAAATCCATTTTGGTAGTTATTTTAATACCTTCCACTGCATTTGATAAAACAAAAACAAAATTTGAGAAATAGCCATTAACAAAGGGAGAATAAAAGTGATGAATTGGGAAAGCAAACGTTTGTTCAAACTGAGGAGAAATGGGAGAGAATGTTGGGCAAAGAATAGAAACAGAAATGCAAGAAGCCAGTAGTCGTAAGAGGAAAGTAGCAACCATGAAAAGTACATGAAATGCATCAGAGTACATTTCTGGCCAGTGGATTAGCAAGATTTTAAATATTCACAGCAAAAAAAAAATGTGTTATATGTACTGTAGTTTTTTAGAGGCATTTTGTATAATAGCTATTAAATTATTTACATGTGTATTCCCTCTGATGCAACCATTTCACGTGTTAGGTTTTTCTCTCTAGAGTTAATTACATATGTCTATAATTTCATCAGAATTCTTTTAAAAGATAGGAAATCATATAAATATCTTTCATTGATATAATGGTTAAATATGTTGTGGTACATTCACAAGACAGATGCTATGTAACAGTTTGAGACTCTCAGAAACTTAGCAAGACCCTGTTGCAAAATGAAAAAAAAATAAAGAGGATAAAAATATCTAGGGGCCGGGCGTGGTGGCACACGCTTGTAATCCCAGTACTTGGGAGGCTGAGACCAGAGGATCCGGGTTCGCGGCCAGCCTCAGGTATTTAGTGAGGCCTCCACAACTTAGTGAGACCCTGTTTCAAACTAAAGAATAAAAAATAGGGCTGGGGGTGTAGCTTGGAGGTAGAATGTCCCTGGGTTCAATACCCAGTACTGCAAAAAAAGTAAAAAAAGATCTAGGGTGAAGTTCAGAGGTAGAATGCCCCTGGGTTCAATCCCCAGTATACACACACACACACACACACACACACACACACAC
>PVJS01043919.1:0-16875 GCA_004027185.1 Glis glis | reverse complement strand
AGGGGCGTTCTACCACCGCGCTACACCCCCGGCCCTATTTTTTTATACTTTATTTTGAACCCGGGTCTCACGAAGTTGTGGAGGGCCTCACTAAGTAGAGAGAGAGAGAGAGAGAGAGAGAGAGAGAGAGAGACAGAGAGAGAGAGAGACAGAAAGAGAGAGAGAGAGCTGTGGCTGGCCACGAACCCAGATCCTCCGGTCTCCACCTCCCAAAGTACTGGGATTACAAGCGTGTGCCACCACGCCCGGCTATAGATTGAGAGTGAAGAAAATTTAGTTTTAACTAGATGATGATGAACTTGATGGGTGAGGAAATACATCCTGTATATCAAAGGGTGCTTTTTATTTTTTCCTCATGTGTGACACAGATTTAGAGAATCCAATGTAATCTATAAAATTACCTGTTAAAACTAATAATTGGATTAGGATGGAGGTGAATTATAAATACATTATACTCATCTTTTTAAAAGCCACCTTAGTATTATGTTTAGCATGTTTATATCATCACCTGGAATCTTTCTGGATATTAATTTTGAACTCCAGAAGATAACTACAAATTGATAACTTCTTAGTTATTAATTCAACCTTATTAGTTTCGAGAGTCTTTGGTCAAGCACACTTGAAAATACATCCCATGCATAGTCTCACAGCTTCTGCTGGTATGTATTGACTGGGTCTTGCTAAGTTTTTGAGTTATAATTCCTTTTATTTCTTATCAGCCTCTACTCCACATGTAACTTAACCTTACCTTGGGATTGGAACAAGGAAGGGAATTGAAGACAAATTGCGAGGACTCCACATGTCTTCAAGAGAGGTCTCTGCCTTCTATTCAACAATAATTGGTGATAGAATTTAGTAGGGAGCACTGGAACCATATATTCAGACTCAGTCTTTCTGAGAATATTGACTTTCAATCCTTTTCAGTGCATGAACCTAACTTTCTCATCTCACGGGTCTATAGTCCCATACTTTTCCAAACAGGACTCTGACCTTGGCATACTAGGTCTACCTAGCCTATCAGGTAGCTGAGCTTCTAATGTATACCACAAGGCCAGGGACTCAGTTTTTCCGGCTTTCACTTGAAAGGAATAGGACTCATTTCATATGTAACCCAGGAAATTCTGTGGCTTTTGGATTTAGATTTAACTTGCCAATTAATTGTGCTCAATATTTCATCTTTGTCCAGAGCATCAGTAGTGCTTGGCAATAGCTAATTAGTTCTATTGTCCTCATAGTTACTACATTTCTCATATTTCAGCAATGTTGTACACTTTGAACCAGTTAACACATTTCCTTCCATCAGTATACCATTCCAGTTCACCAAAAGTGAACATATTAACAATTTCACATCTAACTTGTGCTAAGGCCTTTTTGTGTTACACACACACACACACACACACACACACACACACACACACACAAACACGATTGGCAGTGAGTAACACAGCCACAACCCATTTTCCTGTCATTTGCCTTCTTGCAACATTTCTTCAGTGTCATAGCTGAGTTTCCTAGGAAGCAGGTGCTGAGATTTGGATTACTCTTATGAGGCATATTCAGTCATATTCTAGGAATTTATCAAACTATAGTACTAAAATATTCCCTAACCATTTTTATTTTCTTTGCTAAACCAAACTAGAAAATAAATTCCACCAATGTCCAATATTTGTTTCTCAAACTTTCATATCCTATCATTTGAATAGATAATTTTGGATAAAAAATGAAGAGTGGAATGTAAAATAGTCCTTGATGACTCTTTTTGGTATCTTTTCTTATCTAAATTCCTCCACATGCACTTAATACAGCATATAAACCCCATTTATCACACAGGATTAAAACTGAGTATCTAAGAAGTTATCTCTTGAAGAAAGATGAGTGTTAGCAATCCACCAAAGCATCTGATTATGATTGGAAATAATAAGAAGCTTAAATATGATAATATCATCTAGGTTGGTGTGGGGCCCAGAGGAAGTAAAGGCCAGCAGTAAGGACATGACCCCACTCATCCTGTGCAGCCACAGATGTGCACTTAGTTATACAAGCAGGACTGGGATAAATGCAACATGCTTGTGCACATCCATGCCAGCATGGATGTATGCCATTTTGCCCAGAAACCTATATAAGAAACAGATCTGTAGAATAAAGCTCTGTTGTTATCCTCCTGATGGTGACTCTGCATGTTTTCTTCTTTGGGGATCTCATCTGCAACCACAGCTGGCCCCTGACACTTGGCATAGTCAGCAAGATTAAGTGAGTACCTCCAGCACCCCTGTAGAGGAGCAGCCCTGGGAGGAACAACCCAGGGTAAAGGATATGTGGCCCCTGGCCTCCCTGTGGTTCCCACTGGAAGATTGGGACAATGTACATCCCCAGCCAGAAGAAGTCCAGAAGGCTTTAGAAGTGCTGGAGCCCCAACAGCTGGGGCCCAGATGCCACTGGAATGGGCCCAGTGGGAGGAAGAGGCAGCTATTGCGAGTGGAGCCTGCTGGACCCTTGCCCAACCCCATACCAGCAGCCACTGTGGCCTCAGCCCTGTTCACAGTAGTTCTGGGTGCAGGATTATGCTGGAGACATCCTTCTAGGCCTGCTTCTGGGAGGAAGTGATGGACTCAACTGGTTTCTGGTCTGGGAGGCCTGGCCCTATCTCTGCACCAGGCAACTTAAAGGGACCCCGACTCCCAGGAGGATTAAAAGAGACCAGGAGGCTGCAGGCATAGATTACGGGAAAGCAGAGCTAAGACTAGGTGGGAGGCCACCCTGAAGTTGCCCTAGGAGGAGCGCCCCCAGCAGTTGCTGGACACAGTGGAGCAGCGGCAACAACAGCTCCTGGACACTATATCCCTCTGTGAAGAGAAGATAGAACACCAGCCTGATAAAGTACTTTTGGTGCTCTGGCAGAGCTTTACCCAAACCAAAGCTATGAGGGTTATGGATGTACAAGTTACCAGGTTATGGTACAAGTTACCAGGGGACATGAGGGAATAGGGCAAATGATACTAAAGCTAAAAGAAGCAAGTGTAATTCACCTGACTTATAGCCCATTCAGCTCTCCCGTATGGCTAGTACAAAAACTGACAGTTCCTGGCACATGACAGTGGACTACTAGGAGCTAAATAAAGTGACACCACCTTTGCATGCAGTGGTACCCAGCATTTCAGAACTGATGGATCACCTGTCACATGAACTGGGACAGTTCCCTTACATTGTCTTGGTGAATGCCTTTTTCTTCATTGATATTACCTCAGAAAGCCAAGAACAATTTGCTTTTGAATGGGGGGGGAGATGGATCTTTTCAGTATTGCCCCAGTAATACTTGTATAGTCCAACCTTGTGTCACGGTCTGGTGGCACAGGAATTATCCTCCTGGCAGAAGCCTGGTGTTATACGGTTTTTCCATTATATTGATGATATTACGCTAACCTCTGATTCTCTTTCAGAGTTAGAAGCAGCTGAATGCAGCCTCCAAGCCACTCTCCAGGAATGAGGATGGGCTGTCCATGAGGACAAGGTCCAGGGAACTGGGTATTCTGTCAAATTCTTGGGAGTTGTTGGGTTGGGTAAGACAAAGGTGATGCCGGAAGCAGTGATAGATAGGATACAAGTATATCCTTGGCCAGAAACAGCCAAACAGTTACAGATATATCTGGGTCTTTGGGAATTTTAACTAACATTTATACCCCACTTAGCTATGCTTATGAGCCGCTTACACCATCTTGTCCATAACGGGACAACTTTGAGATGGACCCCTGAAATGTAAACTGCATTTACTGCCACCAAGAGAGTGTTATCCGAGGTGCAAACTCTGTGGGTAGTAGACCCTGCCCTTTCTTTCCTGCTAACAGTCCAAATGGATGATGCAGGCTTTGGATGGGGGTTATAGCAGAAACAAGGCACCAGGAATATTCCAATTCACAGCCATGGTAAGGGGCAGAAGTGCATTACTCTCATTGAAAAACAGTGGCCATATATGCTGCCCTCTTAGCTCGAGAACCCATTACAGGTACTGGGTCAGTGATGGTGCAGACCAACTACCCTATTGGAGGCTGGTTATGGTCTTGTACTTGTGCCCCTCGGACAGACGGGGTAGTACAAATGCCCACTCTGACCAAGTGGGGCGTGTATTTAGAGCAATGAGCACAGTTTTCCAGTAGCCCTTTGTCTAAACAGCTATATACTCTTCTGGGGCCAGTACATTTCTGAGGGACAGTTCCCTCAGAACCCATGGAAGTGGGAGATGCCCCAAGACCCTGTGAGGAATAGAAAGCCCCAATACCTGCAGAAGTGTGGTATCAAAACCCATGGAAGTGGGAGATGCCCCAAGTCCCTGTGAGGAATGGAAAATCCCAATACCCACAGAACGGTGATATACCAATGACTCCTGTGAGGGGCAGCCACCCATGTGGGCAGCTGTGACTTTACAGCCCACCACGGAAACCTTTTGATATGAGACTGGTGCCAGACACTCTAGCCAATGAGCCAAGCTCCAGGCAGTCTGGTTATTTCTCAAGAAGAAGACAGTCATTGCATGTCTGTACAGACAGCTGGGAAGTCTACTGGGGGCTAACCTCATGGCTTCCCCAATAGATAGCACAAGACTGGTTGAATGGGTACCACCCATCATGGGACAAGGATATATGGGAAGATGTGTTCAAACAGTACCTCTAGGAAGGGGTTACTATCCATCATGTTCCAGGGCATAGGCCTTTATAAGTCCCTGCAACGATGTTGCCAACACTTTAGTACAAGTTCAGGCTCTCCAACTACTCCAGAGCCCTTGTTGGTAGCACCATGGTTACATAAAAACTAGGACATGTAGTCACCCGCACCATGCGGCTTGTAGGCTAGTGATGGGGATTGCCTCTTACCTGTGCTCAAGTTCAAGACGCTGTAAGGCAGTGTCCTTGGTATGCAGAACAACACCCAGATGTGGGAAGGTGGTTTTGCAGAATAGAATGGCATTAGACATGCTCACTGCTGCCCAGGGAGGAATATGTGCTCTTCTCCATGTAGAGAGCTGTGTCTACATTCCAAACCACCAGCAGGAGGTACAGGTAAAGCAAGCCTCAGCAGAGATGGATGCAGAGGCACAGGCTATATTCAGGCTTTACAAGAGGGTTCATTTGCCACCTGGCAGAACTCACCGGATATAGGTACCTGGATATAGGTATTGACTATTATTGCCTGCGTGGCTGGAGAGCTAATAGTTACCTGTTGCAGCCTCTATTGCTGTTGTGGTCTTTGTGCCCAATGCAATGCTCTCTGGGTCAAGTGACACACCACTGCCCTGTAGGGGGTGGAGTGTGGGGCCCAGAGGAGGTACAGGCTGGCAGTAAGGACATGACCCCGCTCATTCCAAACAGCTGCAGATGCGCACTTAGTTATATAAGCAGGACTAGGCAAACCACAAAATGCCTGCGTACTTCCACGCCCAGAACCTGATACGAGGAACAGGGCTGTAGAGTGAAGCTGCTGTTGTTCTCCTCCTGATGGCAATGCTTCACATTTTCTTCTCCCTGGGGATCTCACCGCCGAAACCTCCCCTGAAACCACAGCTGACCCCTGACAGTTGGTCAACAGGTCCCAAGTTATAATTATATAGGAGAAATAAATGTGGTACTGTAAAGATAACATACTTTATATTTCAGAAAATGTACAGAATGTTTTCATCACAAAGAAAGATAAATATTTGAGGAAATGGATACACTTACCCCAATTTGAACATTACAAAATGCATACATGTATTGAAGTATCACATAGCACACTATAAATAGGTATAATATTTATATATCAATTTAAAAAATAATTAAAAGAAGCCAAGAGGTTGACTTGACAAAAATGTTATTAGCTTATAATTATAATTTATGATTGATTTTACAATAAATAAATTTTCAATTTAAAATTTATCACTTAGATTACACATTTTCATAATCTATCCTTAACCATTTAGATGTTATACGAATGAGAGTTAATCATTCTCCACCCTTCCTCTTCAATCCTCTTATGCTCACATTGAAATTGCTGCTGTTTCTTTCCTTGTTTATAGTTTTTTCACAAGTATAGTCCTTTGATGGGATAGAGATGATAAATACATAGGCACACCCTGGCAACATTTCTAAATTTCAAAGTTAAAAAAATTATGTGAAGGGAAGAAAAAGTTGCCTACAGTGGAGTGACACTGGAGTTGTACAAAACCAAAAGTCAAAAGGAAAACAAAATTAAAATAAACACCAAAAATAACATTTACATGCAGATTATTAAGAAAAAAGAACTATAACCAATAACTTATTTTTGACACCTTTGAGTTCCTTGCCAGGCCCAAACCAAAATTCTCCAATACTCAACAAAATGTCAAATGTTAAATAATTCATGAGCAATAGTCATAAGCTGAAGATTTAAAGATTAAAGCCCAATTATTCCTTAAGGCATCCTACTATCTGCTTCAACTTTGGTGCTATTTTTAATAGATTACTATAAAATCAAAAGTAATCTTAGGTAATCTAATTTCTCCTTATTTCCTCTGAGCAAATATAATTGTTTTGTCTGATGCTCCATATCAAATAAATGATAAAGTATCATTTATTTTATAATTTTTGTATTCAACAATTTAACTTTATTTCTTTTATACTTATTTGCTATTCTAAGGAAAGAATGTAGCATAAGATAGCTATTAATCCTCACAGATATTACAAGAGAATTTCAGGATTAGTATTAAGCAATTACAGAAAAGCATGATTAGGTTAAAGTGGAAAGTTCATTTCCTCATGAGACTACATATTGTTTAAGGAAATATTCTAGAAAAATTGAATTTAGAAAAGTTTACTTGAACAAAGAAACAGCTCATAATATCACAAAACTTTATTATGATTTGAGATTTAGACAAACCTCCTTGGGAAACAGAAAACATTCAAAAGACTTTTTTTTTAGAATGCAGGGAAAAGGATGAGAGTGAAAGTCTCCCAGAAAAAAACAATGCTTGTAAATAAGTCCACAATTAAAAGGGAATTGTGTACCCAAAGGCCACAGAAACTACAGCTAAAGCACAGACTTCAGCTCAGGAACACAGACACCAAATTCTATTTTCTTTTCATTCTTTGTTTTTGTTGTTGTTACGGGGATTGAACCCAGGGGCATTTTACCTCTGAACTACACCTCCAGCTCTTTTTATTTTCATTTTGAAACAGGATCTCACTAAGTTTCTGAGGCTGAGTTCAAGCCTGTGATCCTTCTGTCTCAGCCTCCCAAGTACTGGGATTACAGGTTACATCACCACACCCAGCCTAAATTCCATTTTCTACCTATACACTTCAGTGTCTTTACAATTCTCTCTCAAACTCTTCCATTATCCTGTATGTTGACTCACGCTGTTCATCTTTCTTGCTGAATTTTAGGCCACAGTACATGGAATTTAAGAACTTCATATCTAATGGTCCCCTCACAGAAATCTTTTACTGCTTCTGTCTCGATTTCTTTTTAGAACTTTCCTATTTCAACTGACATATTCTGAGGGGCACACAATAACTTGGAAAACTGTAGATATCAATTCCAAAAATGGTAATTATTAAGGCACATAAAATCAATTTAAGAAAAAATAAAACTTTAAATGTGGAATGATAAACCAGTGCTGAACATGCCTCTAAACCCAACCAGGTGAATACCACACTTCTTGTTTATAAGCCCTTCAATGGGGGCAAGAAAACTCCTGGAGCCTTTGTAAGTGGCCAACAACGTGATCTGTATAACCCTTCTTCATCTCTCTAATATTGAAAATTCTGTTTGGGGACATGCCCTTAGTTGTGAGATCTCTTACTTCATTAACTCAGTTAATGGGTTTCCCAGAGCATCCCTCAGTCAAAGAATACACATAGTGGTATCAAATTGTATTCCCTTTTCCTTTTCTCTATCATCCTCCTTTTTAAAGTCTCCATTACACCCCTTGTCTGACAACTCAGGTATAAATTTAGGTTTTTCTTTGCCTCTAGTATATAGGTTAATGAATATTCTCAGATATCAAAGGTTACACAAGATTGAAAAAATATATACATTTGACAATACTATTTTTCCTTGTTAAAAATGTATCACTTGTTTACATTTTAAATAAATCCTCAAGAGAAAACTGATCAATATTATCAATGTAAAGGAATTCTACCATTATGCTAAAATTACAGTCATCCTACCTTATCTGCAGGGGATACATTCAAACGCTCCCAATAGATTCCGGAAACTGGATAGTACACACTCTATATATACTGTTCTTTCTAAATCCCTGTAATATTTCTGTATAACACCAAAGGGTGCTTCCTTTCCATCACTAGTCTTGGATGTTGGGACCATTATTAAGTAAAGTAAGTGTTACCTGAACACAGGCACAGAAATACAATAGTCTATCTAATAATTAAGAACACAATGAGCCAGGCGTGGTGGCACATACCTGTAAACCCTGTACTTGGGAGGCTGAGACAGGAGGATCGAAAAGGACAGCCTCAACAATGTCGCAAGATTCTCAGCAACCTAGCAAGACCCTGTTTCAAACCAAAAAATAAAAAAAAGGGCTGAGGATATAGCACAGAGATAGAACACCCCTGGGTTTATTATAATAAAAATAGTGATAATAATAATAATACAATGAAGTAATTAATGGGCAGGTAGCATGTACCTAGACAGAGGAATGGGTCTTATCCTGAGCAAGGCTGTGCAGGATGGTGTGATTTTTCATTACAATGCTTAGAAAAGCACATAGTTTAAAATTCATAATTTGTTTATTTCTGGGACTTTCTGTTCAAAATTTTCAAACCGTGGCTGACTGCGGGAAACTAAACTGCAGAAAGAGAAAGAATGGATAAGTGGGGGGGACTACCTTACTGGGGTGAGATTATCTATACCAACTTCACAATTTTTACTTACAGAAAGAACTTGAGTTATCTGCTCCTACAATTATCACAGAAAAATAAATTCCTCTTTAAGTGCCATGAATAACCTAAAATGTTCTTTGAGGAATATTTCACACTCTTAAATGGTAGCTAAAGAAAAGAAATCAGAGGTGATTGTCTGTGACTGTGATTTTAAATACACTAAGTATTTTTTTTTTCTGGCAAAGTTTCCTAAGTTAAGGGTGATAATGGCTATGGCAGCAAAATTGAGATCCCTAATGCACTTTCAAAGTTCTCAGCACTATTCCATTCAGCACTTTAGTTTACTCATTACACTTGGAAAATTCATGTAAGTTAAACATTTTTTGTTGTTGGTTTGAATATATTTTCTCTGTACAGTCATTTCACTTCTTACATAAAAGCAAACTTTGAAAGCTTTGGATTCAAGGGAGAGTAGGAAAAAGAAACATCTGCTATTTAATCATGTAATGAGATGTTCACTATTGCTACCTTCAAATCTAATAGAACTGCCCTCAACATAGTCACCCCTGACTCCTGAATTTCAAAGATATTTGCTACTTGGATTCCTTTTCTTGCTTGATATCTAAATGGTGCTTCACTACTTCTTAACTAAAAGCAAGCAAGCAAGCAAGCAAGAAAGAAAGAAAGAAAGAAAGAAAGAAAAACTGTATTTTCTCTGAAGTTTGGTGACTCCAAGCCCACTAAACTCATTGGCAAATATACCTTCTTCTATCTGCCCTGAGAAGGTTGATTTTACCCCAGTGGTCTGCACTTAACCTTGCTATCCTCTCTATAATCTCTGCCTTTGATTCATTCTTATGGCTTGAAATACAGTTAATCTACTGATGCTGCTTAATTTTGTATATCTAAAAATGAGTTTTTATTTCAAGCTTCTCCATAGACATATAAAATTCAACTTATTTAAAACAATGTGCTCTTACCAAATGTGCTCTTTTTCCTATATTCTTTATCCAAGATAATTGCATCATCATCCACCTGTTTATGGTTGTATTCGTTATATATCCCCTTCCCACAAAAGTCACATCAATTCAAGAATCATATTAATTCTACTTCCTCGATTCCTCAATTTTTTCTCTCTCTCTTTTATATATATATAATTTATATATATAACATATATATAATTTATATATATAACATATATATAATTTATATATATAATTTATATTTGTGTGAGTGGGTGTGTGGGTGTGTGTATGGTATTGGAAATTGAACTCAGGAGTATTCTACCTTTTAGCTACAACCCCAAATCTCTTAATTTATTTATTTTTATTTTGAGGCAGGATCTTGCTAGGTTGCTAAGAGTCTCACTAAGCTGTTCTAAAACCTACTATTCTCCTGTGTCACCCTCCTAGCATTGGAATTATAGGCGTGTGCCACCACACCCACTCCAAACTATACTTTCTTACTATGTCATCTCCTTAGTCCAGGCTGCTTTGATTTCTTGGTACTGTGATTTGAATGAATAATGACCCCCCAAAAAAATTCATACTAAAATTTGTTTGCCGTTGTGGTGGTGTTAGGAGACGGGATCTAGTAGGTATAGGACCATAAGGGTGGGGTCCTCTTTAGGGGGCTTAATGTCATTATAAAATAAGAGCAAGTTCAGCCCTCTTTTGCCTCTTTGCCCTTCGACCTTCTACTAAGTAATGAAAAATCCCTCATCCCTTCAGAGGAGGACAGAGAGTTCAAATCACCATCCTGGAATCAGACTTCTCAAACCCATCAGGACCTTGATATTGGATTTCCCAGCCTCCAGCACTATGAGTCAGTAAACTTCTGTTCATCATAAGTTACTCAGTCTCAGGTATTCTATGGTGGCAGCACAATATGGACTAAGACATTTCGATACCTACAAAAGTCTTCTAACTCCCTCATTTCTCTTTCTTTTACTCATCCCCCATACTCTCCTGAGAGCGATGTCTCTAAAACTGGAGTTTGACATATTCCCTTTGTATCACCAACACCTGGTGCATATTAGTGGTTCAAAAATATACGTTGAATGAATTCATACTACTTGCCTTCTCTCCTAGGACTCTGCAATGAATAACGGAGTACTCCATGGCACAGATAATAATGATAATGAAACTGCTGCTATGTGTTGCCAGGAGCTTTTGTCTTCTGGGAAGGATAGAAATCACCTTGAAGCAGATTATATACGTTTTGCAAATATCCACTTGAATGATCCCCCTTAATTATGTAAATGTTGGGTGAGTCAGCATCAATTGACCTACAGAGAAAGATGTGCAAGAACTTTTGGTGACTTCATTAAAGGCATTACCTGAGTTGCAAAGTATTTATTCCTTGGTAATCAAAGCTGGCAGCAGGGACTGGAGGTTGGAACAGTAACATCTGTAATATCTTTCACAAACACAGACCCATTGAGAGGTAAGGGACAAAAGATTCATAATATGCCCTCCAAATTTGAAGATAGAGAGGCCAAGTATGGTGGACTAAATTGTCTCTAACAAGAACACAGATGCAGAAAGGAGTAAAAAAAAAATGCCTGAAATAAAGTTACTCTAAAAAGCTGAGTCTGGACTCCTGACTGAGGCTCAACACCAAGGCCTTAAAAATGGATAAGGACATTTTTCTTTTTTATAAGTCATGCTTAAAATATCCTTTTGGAAGTAGAATGACCTCTGTCTTAGTTCCGAATATATCTAATTAAACATCACATTAGCAATAAAATATCCAATATTGTGAGAGCCAGAAGGTTTTGGTGGTTGTTGTTATTTGTTTGCTTGGTTGGTTGTTGTTTTTCAAGTTACTCTAGGATATCAGAAAGAATTTAGCTATTTTTTATTATTATGGTACTGGGGATTAAATCCAGAGGCATTTTTACCTTGGAGCTACACCCCCGCCCTGTTTTATTTTTTACTTTGAAAAAGAGTCTCACTAAGTTGCGGAGGGCCTCACTAAGTTGCTGCGGCTAACCACGAACCTGCAATCCTCCTGTCTCAGCCTCCCAAGCACTGGGATTACAGGTGCGCACTACCACACCTGGACGTGCATTTACTTTTTAAAACAAATCTTGGACGTGCGCTAATTTGGCAGTTTTCACGGTATTGGATGCAAGCAGATCCAGTGATAGCAGTGGTAGAACCCACTACCCTCATGTGCTGACTTTGAAGCAACTTAATCACTTTTAGATTTTGGACGTTGAGGACTGAAAACTAAATTTACCAATTTATGTTATAAAAATGTGCCAAAATGTAATTCATGCAAGAACTGACTTCTGCACAGCAGCCTGCTATGGAAAGATAAGATCCAAAGTTTTTTTTTTTTTTTAAAACAACTTACTTGAAAGCCTTACCTTAGCCAACTAAGAGTGATTACTTCTTTGTCACTTAAACTAATTCCTAGTCTTTTCCTGCATTTAAATGCTTCTCCCAAATTTTGAAGTATAATCTTCATGTTAGTCATTATAAAGATCACTTTGCAATTTCCTTCTCAAAAAGTCATTTAGACATCAATGGCAGCATTATTAACAAAACCAGTGTGTTCCAATTTTTAACAGAGGTTTCCATGATGATTTTTGTGGGAGCTGCAAAGGGATGCTCACTTTACCTTCTCTGCATGTCTGGGTTGTTTACCTGCAGAATGGCTAATATTACAGGCAGTGGAAAGAATGAAGCATGTAATAGTGGTAGTGAGGAAATGGCAATTTAGAACTCTAAGGACCCCTGCATACGCTGGAAAAGTCTGAATGTTTTAACACAAAAATTAATTAGATATCTGTTATTCAAGAAAATAGATTTTTGTGCCCTTTGTTCAATTGTATTCTGAGTTCGGGTGGAAAACCGGGATTTCCATTTGCACTACTGTAATTGTTATAACAGTAGGTGATAATAATGATTATAAACAATTCTGTTTCGCCAGATGGAACTTATAGTGTCATTGGAAATTTTGGTAGAGAGAATTGACTCTTGAGTGAGAAGGAAAGGAAGGAAGGAAATCTCTGGATCAAATGAAAGCTGATTTTTGTGAAGGACGTGGGGAAAAATGGAGCTCTTTGAATATGAGAGCTAAGTTATAGATTAACAGGTAATTTCAACATAAAGATATCTCAGTGTCTTTTTCAGAAATGGGAAGTATACTTACTGACACTCTAGTTTGATTTCTACCTAGCTACCAATGTGTGAATTGTATAATAAGGGGAGACAGTAGGCTAGCAAACTCAGTTGGTGAGACAGGAAGCTTGGTAGGATGGAAAGGCAAGTTGGAGATCTTCATGATGCATTCATAAATTGTGAGGTGATTCAGCATTTAGTAGTTGTACATTCTTGCAGAAAGGAGAGCAATTCAGATCTAGACATAAATAAGAATGTATTTCTGGTGTAGAACCAGTTTCAAACTTGGCCTATTGACCTAAAGAAATGAACAGATAAATAAATCATCACATAAATGAGTGTTCTTAGGGAACAGCCAGTAGTTAGCATTTGAATGTTCTTGTTTCCAAATATCTGGCAGTATTATATTCTCATGCCAGTGGTCTAATATGGTATTAGAACTTCTTCATCTAGTGGGGAGAATCAATTTATAAATGCAGGGAATGCTGGAGGGGACAAATGGAAAATAATGTTATGAAGTGAGAAAATTAGGTCAGTATAAAAAATAGTAAAATGAGGGTTAAACTTAAGCCATGAGCTAAATCATGAACAAAGGTGCCCCTCTGTAATCATTATTTTATGAAAAATAGTAATATGGAACACTAGAACTCATGACTAAAATGTTCATACTTTCTGTTATGAGTAAATACTTTAAGTCCCTCTAGAATTCATATATTGAAGCCCTAACCTTCAATGTGGCTATATTTGGAAATGTGGCATCTAAAGGTTGTAGTGGTGATTAATGAAGGAAACATTTCCCTTGACTTTATGTACATATGTGAAATTATCAATACCAATCTTAATATCATGTATGGGAAAGGAAAAGGAGTGGGGAGAGAGCTGGGGAGGAGCTCACCAAATGCTGTGTGCATGCGTATCCCTATCCCTCTGCACTACATTATGATGTGAGCCTACGATGCAACAATAAAAGTATATAAAAATTATGGTAGTAAGGTTCTGAAAAAAAGAAATAACTAAAGTCAAAGCAGGTCATAAGAATGAAGTCCTGCTTCGATCATATTAGTGTTCTTATAAGAACAAGTATCAGAAAACACATTCTGTCTTCCTCCCCAAGCACACACACTGAGGAAAAGCCATGCAAGACATAGCAAGAAGGAAGGTTTACATGCCATGAGGAAGCTCTTACCAAGAGCCCAATCAATGGACAAGAACCTTGATCTTGGACTTTGGGCCCATTTTGTTATGGCAGCCCAAGCAGACTAATACATTTTTATAAGTGAAAACCGAGGATTGTTTCAAGAATAGAGAGTGATAATTCTTGGGTTAGGAAAAGCAAGATGATCCCAGGATATCTTGATGAGAAATATTAATGATTTCTGTGTCAGTTTATTGTTAGGAATGTAGACCACCAAGAAAACTACTCCATTGGTAGGAATGGACAAACACTTATAATTGGAGTATAAGTAGAAATAGTGGTCAAATAAAACACACCTACTCTAAAGAACACTGAATCTAAGATGAATCCACTGAAACTTGGAGACTCACATAAAGTGAGAACTACAAAAGAACTACAATGGGAGTTCCACTTCCAGGGTGAAGGTGCTATAGACCTGCCCCTCAGTGAAACACACATAACTAGCAAAAGTTATATAAGAAAAATCCAAAAATAATGTCCTAAAGGTATACAACAAAGGGGAAAACATATAAGAAAATTTACCAAACCTTAGTAAGAAGAGTGAGAGTCTGTGACATTTTAATCAAGACCCACTCCCTCCTTCCATCCATCCCTATCCCCAGCTCAGAGTAATGGAATCCCCACTGCAGGCTAGAAATCTGAGATGAAATGGAAAAGAATTCATAGAGAGATATGAACTACTGACACTGACTTAAGAAGAATAAAAAATCTGAAAACCTGTAAGTAGAAACTGAATTAGATAGCAAAAAAACTACCCAGAAATAGACTCTTGGGATATGACAATGTCAATGCAGAATTCCACCATATATTTAAAGAAGAATAATATTAATTCTTCATAAATTCATGCAAAGTAATAAAGAGGATAGACATTTCAAAATTCATTCTATGGGGATAACAGTACTTTGATTAAAAATAAACTATCACAAGAAAATAACACTGCAAAACAATATCTCTTATGAATATAGGCATAAAAATCATCAATGATATTAGCCAACTGGATCCATCAATATATAAAAAGCATTATACACTGTTACCAAGAGGGATTTATATCAGGGATATAAGTTTGTTTGAATTTGGAAACATTCTACAATTAGTGTGTCTACAATAGTAACAACAACATCAAAATAAAATGCCTATGATCATCTCAACAGATGCAGAAAAAGTATTTGACAAAATCCCAAACATGTTTATAGTGAAAACGCTCAAAATATTAGAAATAGAGAGAACTTCCTCAATTTAAGACATGGAACACACACACATACAGACACATAGATAGCATTATACTTAAATATAAAAACGGAATAATTTCCCCTAAATTCAGGAATAAGACAAAATTGTTTACTCTTGCCATTTCAACTCAAAATTTTACAGAACTTTCTACACTGCAAAGTTAGGCAGGAAAAGAATGAAAGGCATACAAATGGTAAAGGAAACAGTAAAACTGTCTCTATTCCACTCACAGATGATATTAGATTATACTTTGTCCTAAGTAATCCATTAAAAATTTCACTTATTAATAAACTAGTTATGCAAGGTCACATAACACAAGACCAAAATACAAAAATAAATTACATTTCTAGGTACTTGCAACAAAAAATGTGAAAATAAAATTAAGAAAATAATTCTGGTTAAAAGCACATCAAAATTATTTAAAATAAATCTAACAAAAAGTGTGAAATGGTAAAACTGATCAAATCATGTTATATGCATTTATGAATATGCCTCAATGAAACCCACTATTCTGTATAAAATATGGGCAAAAAGCCAGGCGTGGTGGCGCACACTTGTAATCCCAGTACTTGGGAGGCTGAGACCAGAGGATCCGGTTCATGGTCAGCCTCAGTTACTTAGTGAGACCCTGTTTCAAAATAAAGAATAAAAAAATAGACCCAGGGGTGTAGCCTGGAGGTAGAATGCCCCTGGGTTCAATCATCGGTACCGCCAAAAAAATAAATAAATAAATAAAAATGAATAAATAAATAAATAACGGACAAAAAAAGGGTGTGAAACTAACTCTAAAAATTACAAACCATCTTCAACATAAACTAAAGATCTAAATGACTGGAAATAAATCCCATCTTCATGGATTTAAAATGTAATATTTAGGTAGCAATACTCATCAAATGGACCTGCAGACTCAATCTAAAATCCCAAATGGTTTCTTCGCAAAAATTGAGATCACCCAAAAATTCATATGAAAATTGAAGGAACTATGAATAATCAAAAGTGTCTCCTGAAAAAGATGGAAGTCTTACACTTTCTGATTTCAAAAATCTCTATAAATCTCAAGTAATCAATACTATATGGTACTGGCATCATGACATTACAAATCAGTGTAATATAATTGAAATTTCAAGACCTTTTATTGTATAATAACTTTTTAGCTGTGATAACAAAATAATAGCAAATAAAATGATAGATATGTTGGACTACTTCTCAAATAAAATGTGCTTCAAAGAACAGCATCAAGGAAATGAAATTAAAATGTACAATATAAAAGAAAATATTTGCAAATTCTATTAACTATTTGATGAGGGACTTGTATCTAGAATATACCAAGAACTCTTATAGCTCAATGATAAAAAGATAAATTATTCAATTAAAAAAAGGAGAAATCTAGCCGGGCGTGGTGGCGCACGCTTGTAATCCCAGTACTTTGGGAGGCGGAGACTGGAGGATCCTGGTTCGCGGCCAGCCTCAG
>PVJS01043918.1:0-16876 GCA_004027185.1 Glis glis | reverse complement strand
AAAAAAAAAAAAAAAAAAAAAATAGGGCTGGGGGTATAACTCAGAGGTAGAATGCCCCTGGGTTCAATCCCTGGTAACACACACACACACACACACACACACACACACAAAAAAGCTAGCCAGGAGTGGTGGCGCAAGTACTTGGGAGGCTGAGACAAGAGGATTGCATGTTCAAAGACAGCCTCAGCAAATAGTGAGACTCATCAACCCAGCAAGACTGTTTTAAAAAATAAAATAGGGGTGGGGTATAGCTTGGAGGTAGAATGCTAATGGGTTCAATCCCCAGTGCCACAAATTAATTAATTAATTAGTTAATTAATTAAAAAAATAAACAGGGTCTCACTAAATTGCTGAGGCTGGCCTCAAACCTGGAATCCCCCGTCTCAGTCTCCCAAGAACTGGGATTATAGGCACGTGCCCCCATGTTTGGTGATTTTTTTATCTTTTAAATATATAACTTCAATTATGAATGAATTTCTGGAAATTTGCTTCAAATTAACCTAGAGGATAAGGTGGAAGAAAGTGGGTGGAGCATAAATGAACCAAACTTGTCACGAGCTGATGAATGTTGTGGATGGGCGATGGATTCACAGAGGTTCAATATTCCTGGTTTACACCCCAGATCTATTTTTTTTTATGTTTTATTTGGAAATAGGGTCTCGCTAAGTTGCTGAGTGCCTCACTAAGTTGCTGAGGCTGGCTTCAAATTTATGATCCTCCTGACTCAGCCTCCCAAGTACTGGGATTACAAGTGTGCGCCACCATGCCCAGCTAGAAATATATTTTTTAATGTAATAAAATAATGGTTCTTCCTGTTTTCACTTTCATTTATAGCTTTTTCTTTCTCAGTTTTGTATTTGTGAATGAATGATATATATATTACACTTAATTTAATCATGATTATTATTTAGATACATATACCAGAGTTTATAGTCAGCCTAAGATAACCAGTCTTCCAGTACAATCTCTCACCTTACTCATTATTCACTCTATATATCACCTCCACATGGTTAGACTCTGAACTTTTCCAGTGAAGGATAAAATTAAGTCAACTCAAAGTCCATTTTTTTTTTTTTTTTGGTGGCACTATGGATTGAACCCAGGGGCATTTTACCTCCAAGCTGCACCCCCCGCTCTTTTTATTTTGTTTTGAAATAGCATCTTGCTAAGTTGCTGAGAGTCCCCTTATACTGCAGAGGCTGTCTCCAAACCTGTGATTCTCCTGTCTCAACCTCTCAAGTACTAGGATTACAGGTATGCACCACCATGCCTGGCATCAAAGTTCATTTTTAAGTCAGTACTAATTGCAGGAATGCTTTTCATTACATTAGACTATCTATATCCTTTTCAAAATATGTTACATTTCCCCAGTCACGCTTGCTGAAGTTTCCAGTGACCCTACCCTGAGTTATCAATTATATCAGCTGATTAAAACAATTATTTCAGTTTCTTACCTTCAGGCAAACGTACTAAGTGATTTCTTCTTATATTAAGGTCTCTCAAGGCCTCCAGATTACCAATTTGGGAAGGTATAGTTTGAATTTCATTGCAGCTCACATCCTATTTCAAAAGAATACAAAGTAAAGATTATTCTAATTACAAACTCACCTGCTCTAAACTATAAAATGAGATTAAACAAAATAATACCTAAGGTCCTTCAAAATTGTAAAAAAAATCATAATTCTGTGTCTAACAATGATTACACAGTTTGTACTCACATTTAATTTTTAAAACTTATAGGCTTTTGACTGATTCTGTACATTTTATATAGATTTACATGATTTTTTGAGAACAACTAAATGATGTAAGAAGATATGAATAGGAAGCCTGGACTATCAGATTAAATGAGAACATTGATGAAAAGGTAAGGTAGAAAAAAGTTAAAAAACATTTTATTTTACATTATTCTAATAAACTAAAAAAAGTGATAAGGTAACAAAATTATTTGGAAGAAATAAACCCATTTCCAAAATACCAGTTCAACTGTTCAAGGATATAAAATAAAAGCTGGGCATGGTGGCACATGCTTGTAATCCCAGTACTTGGGAGGCTGAGACAGGAGGATCACCGCTTCAAGGACAGCCTCAGCAACTTAGGAAGGCTTTCAGCAACTTAGTGAGACCCTGTTTCATAAATAAAAAAATAAAGCCGGGCATCGTGGCGCATACCTGTAATGTCGGTACGTGGGAGGTTGAGACAGGAGAATCACAGGTTCAAGACCAGCCTCACCAACTTAGCAAGGCCCTCAACAACTTAGGGGACCATGTTTCGAAATAAAAATAAAGCTGGGGGGGTGACATACACCAGTACTTGGGAGGCTGAGACTGGAGGATCAGAGGTTTGAGGCCAGCCTCAGCAATTTAGCATGGCCCTCAGTAATTTAGCAAGATCCTGCTTCAAAATAAAAAATGGCTAGGGGTGTAGCTCGGAGGTAGAATGCCCTTGGGGTCAATCCCCAGTTCCACTAAAATATTAAAAATAAAAATAAAATAAAACAAAATAAAAAGGGCTGGGGATGTATCTCAGAGATAGAATGCCTCTGGGCTTAATCCCCAGTATCCTCCCCCACACACACAAGTAAGTAAAATAAAAATGCACGGAAGATGACTCAAATTATCTAATAAAATTGAATGTGAGGGAGACATGATAACATGCATATAACTGAAAGGCTATGGAAAAACAGAGCTTTATTAGTATATGACCAACATGATTCCAACATGTACATTAGGTTGGCCATTTAGCATCATGGTTAATAGCTTGATTCCAATGGTTCTGAAAAGAGACTAGCTGTCTACAGGTTCCAAGATTAGTAAATTAAAAATTCCATAAATCTGAGACTAGCCAGAATAACTTGTAAAATCATAATCACATGTAACAGAGGGAAACCCTTAGGTTAATACAAGCTCCAAGCTGCACATTAACACTTGAAATTCTAGCCGGGCGTAGTGGCACACACTTGTAATCACGATATTTGGGAGGCTGAGACAGGAGGGTCACAGGTTCGCGACCAGCCTCAGCTACTTAGGCCCTCCACAACTTAGAGAGTCCCTGTTTCGAAATAAAGAACAAAAAATAGGGGTGGAGGTGTAGTTCGGAGGTAGAATGCCCCTGGGTCAATCCCCAGTTCGGGAAAAAATAAATAAATAAAAATAAAATAGGGCTGGGGGTGTAGCTCAGTGGTAGAATGCCCCTGGGTTCAATCCCCGGTATAAAACACACACACACACACACACACACACAAAAAAAAAAAAAAAAAAAAAACTTTGAAATTCTTCCTATACATGAGTTAAAGAAAATAATATTTAGAAAGACTACTTACCAACAACAACTTCATTAAGCTTCAGACGTTACACTTTAATTTTCCCAAAATATTCTTAGAGAATACAATATAATTTTCACTTTTCCTACTAATTAATGACTGAAGTAGAACCAGAAACTAGAGTTTTTAGTTCAATGCTAAAGGCATTAAAGTATTAAAAGGATTCTAGAAGAAGTTGTAAAGGTAGGGAAATTGAGTCTGAGCCAGAAGGTTATAGCAATTTATAACATATCATTCAGAAATGTATATGATAAAGCTGGGCGTGGTGGTGCACGCTTGTAATCCCAGTACTTGGGAGGCTGAGACAGGAGGATCATAGGCTCGCAGCCAGCCTCAGCTACAGCCCTCTGCAACTTGGTGAGACCCTGTTTCAAAATAAAGAATAAAAAATAGGCAGGGGGTATAGCTCGGAGATAGAATGCCCCTGGGTTCAATCCCCAGCTCCACAAAAAAAAAAAAGAAAAAAGAAATATATATGATGAAAGATAGTAGTTTACTTTCACTTAAAAATGAAGAGGAAACAGGAAAGAAGCAATATACATCAGGTAGGAATCAGGACTTTAGAATTACTACTTTGTCACAGGCTCCTTGTGTGACTGAGAATATCAACTAACCTCCTTTTAGAAAACTAAAAGCAGCTTCTGAAACGTATCTGTCTTTGGATTATTTAAGATTTTTTTTTTTGGCGGTACCGGGGATTGAACCCAGGGGCGTTCTACCTCCGCGCTACAACCCCGGCCCTATTTTTTATACTTTATTTTGAAACTGGGCGGGTCTCATGAAGTTGCGAAGGGCCTCACTAGGTAGAGAGAGAGAGAGAGAGAGAGAGAGAGAGCGCGTGCGCTGAGGCTGGCCGCGAACCCGGATCCTCCGGTCTCCGCCTCCCAAAGTACTGGGATTACAAGCATGCGCCACCACGCCCGACCTTAAGATTTTGAATAAGTAGAAAAAGAAAGCTTAAATGATTTGAGAAAAAGAATTGGAATTGGAGTATAATTTAGAACTAGTTCATATTATTAACCCGATCTCTAAAGAAATGCCGACGCACATACATTTTGGGTCTTATATTCCTAGATCTGACTGGCTTTAAAACAATAGTATAAAATCTAGGCTCTAGCTTTATTATGTCTGTGAAATTTTACACATAATCTCTTATTTTCAAAATCCACTTTAAAAAGTGATTAGTTTGTCCAATTATATTTACATTATGTGTATTATTATTTTTTGTTTATGATAACCCTCTTTGTTAACAAACTAAACTATATTCCTAAATCCCAATGGACACACTTGTATTTAACCATTTTAGAAATAGAAAACATGGGCTTTAGTGTTAAGGCAGGCTGGTTTCAATTTCTATTTCAATTTTATAACCTTGGGCAAATTACTTAACCAGAGTGCTAGTTTCATAGCTATAAAAAAAAGATAACTTTAAACTGGGCATGGTGGTGCATGCCTTCAATCCCAGTACTTGGGAGGCTGAGACAGGAGGATCGCAGGGTTAAGCAGCCTCAGCAATTTAGCAAGGCCCTCATCAACTTAGTGAGACCCTGTTTCAAAATAAAAAATAAAAAATAGGTCTGGGGGTGTAGCTCAGAGGTAGAATGCCCTAGGTTCAATCCCCAGTAACACACACACACACACACACACACACACACACACACACTAACTTTAGTAACCAGTTTATAATATTACGGTGGTGACTTAACAAGAAGTCTTATTTCTGTACTCAGGACATAAATACTTAAGAGATGGTTTCTTATAATTTTCAAGGAAGTTAGAAGTTTCAAGTGAAGTTAGAGTAAATGTCTTAGAAAATACATGGCAGTAAGGTATACTTTATAGATGGAGATAGATTCTAAAGTTAGTATGTAAGGGAAAAAATAAAAATAAAAAAAGAAGTCAGACATTTGTAGTGCCCATTCCCCCATATGTGTTAACTGAAAATTAGAATACTGATAGTGGTAAAAAAAATTTAATTTTAAAAATCAAATGTATTACTAACTTATATTTCAAAAGTTTAATAACATAGAAATCACTCAACATTGGTTAGGACATAATTCTAATGACATTTTCCCATTTCATGTGGGCCTATTAGACCTGTACTTTCAGTTCTTTCTTAATTCTATGTCAAGCAGTTGAGTACTGACCATTCAATAAAGCTTCTTTACCAACACTGGAAAATAACTCACAAACACAACTTAGTAATAGATCTTTACCACATAAATAAATGAGTATGGTATGACTATGTAGACACACTAGACAATCAAAAAATAAAATATTAACTTACAAGTTCCGTCAAATGTCTAAGATGTCCAATTTCTTCTGGAAGTGAGACCAATTTGTTATTACTAGCAATTAAAACTTTCAATGGTAAATTACACAAGTGTACTGGCAATGTTGACAGTTGGTTCCGACTAAATGGGTAAGTAGAAAAAGAGGAGTCAGAGCCTGCCATTGAAGAAAAATTTTCCATCTTTTTCATTCTAGACTCAAATATAAGTCTTCCAAGGGATAAACAGGATATTAGATTTGAGTTCTGGCTTTCATCTCACCAGCTGTCAGCTTTCTGGTTTGAGGCACTGCACTGAACTTATAACTGCATCTTAAGAGAGTCCTCATCTATAAAGTGAGGATTTTAATGTTTTCTCTACCTATCTTACAGGGCTCTTATACAATAAAACTCCTTAGTAAAGAATGAATGCTATATGAACATAACATCATTGTTTTATTAAAGTAAAATTTATATAAGAAAAATTATTTAAAAAGAGAGTAAATATATCATACTTTCCTCTACCTCCTGAAGTTATAAACCTAAAATATATAAACTGTGCAACAAAATGATTACCTATAAAAATATTTCCTAAGGATATTTTACAACAAAAGGAAAACGCATTAAGAATTTGAGTAAAAGCCAGGAAAAACAGAAGGAAAAGGTCAACTACAATAATATAACTTAGACACAACATTTTAATGACTTTCCTTTATACTTTTGTACATTTTCTTCTATTAACTTTTATAGCAAAATAAAAGTTCTTCTAAGATGTGAAAAATGGAGATGGAGTTGTATAAATACATTTATAGATTCATACTTAATACTGAAAAATCCACAGTCACAAGAACCAAATGAAGTAATTTCAGATCTACTATGCTTATGTGATGAGGCAAATTTGGAAATGTAACTGGAGAGTCACTGATACAAGACTGCTGCAAGCTTATTAGGCTAATGGCTAGTAGGGTTTATTAATTATTGCAAAGCCATAGATAAAAAGAGAATGTAGAGGAACATAGGAAATAGTGCTAATATACCCTAGGAACATGCACAGAAACTGCTGTGATGTAAATATCTATAAACATTTTAGTGATCAGAGATGAGAAGATTGATGAGAAAGAGATGACAAATTAAAAAGACCATATAAAACCAAAACTTAAAAAAAAGAGAAAGAGACAATATTCTTACCTAATATTTAAGAACGTTAAGGCCTGCAGGTTTAGAATTGCCTCTGGGATATACCGAATACAATTTTGGTACAAGTTGAGATTTTCAAGAGAAACAAAGTGACATGCTTCTATAGGAATTTCTGAGAGGCGATTTCGTGACAAGTCTGAAAGAAAAAATAAATCAAGTTTCAATTCAGTCCTTGGAAGCCCAGCATGGTGGTTCACACCTGTAATTCTAGTACTTGGGAAACTGAGATGGGAGGATTACAGGTTTGAAGCCAGAGTGAGGTAACTTAGCAAGACCCTCTTTCAAAATAAAAAATAAAATAGGGTGGGATATAGCTCAGAAGTAGAATGCCCCTGGGTTCTATCCCCAGTAAAACACACACACACACACACACACACACACACACTCACTTATTTTATCAGAATGTTAAATTAATAAGTAGGTTTTATGATTATTTGAACTCTCCAGCGTTCCTATTATAGAGTCTGGCTCAATGTAAGCATCCAAATATTTATTAATTGCCTGAATAAGCCATTTAAGCATATGCCTCTAAATCTATTGCTTGGAAACAGTGATTCCTTTTTGAGTTTCCACAGACTCTAAAAAATAAAACCATTATTCTTTGTAAGTAATACAAGTTCTAAGGCATCTACTTACAAATTTTATAAAAGATCCTACTACTGAGTTCCAAATACCCTAGGAAACAAATGGATCTCTAAAATACACCTTCCTAAAGGTGGATTTTAAACATTCTGAGGCTTTTTAGAAAAATAACACAAAGCAAAATAAACAAAAATAATTATTCTTTACCATGGATTATCAAGGTCCTGTCAAAAGAACTCAGTAACCTACTTTGCCACCGATGGCAAAGATGAGACATTTGAACTTTAATAAAAATAACTGCAATATGTTGAAATCCATCATGAGTATTGAACTACTTAAGTTTATAATGTCACACCCCTAAAAGATGACAAAAAAAGTTCCTTATCCTGTAAAGTGGTAAATTAAGGAGAAGAACCAAACATTTATCCAGCCTTCACTATATGAAGGTATCACTGAGTAGCTAAAGAGATGAAGAGAAGCACCTCTAAATAAAAACACCCCAGCTATGGATGAAAAGAATGATAGGATTATCACCTTTTGCAATCCCCAATTCATTAATGGATCTAGAATTGAGCATCAATGGCTATCTTTATAAAAAGACAAATTATCTGTCTCCCACTAGAACAGACATCACCCCTGGTGTTCCCAAAGGGACAGAGCCTGAGTCTAATCAACTTCTGGATCAGCTGCAAACTTTCAGGAAATGCAAAAAATGAAGGACTATGTTGATAAATCATCACTTTTCCTCTGTTATTGCCTCTTAGGATTATTCTGAGTCAAATCAAATAACACTTAGAAACTTACTTCATATATTGTAAAATGAAAAGACATAAGCCAGCTTCTTTTTTTTTTTTTGGTAATAGGGATTGAATCCAGGGGCATTCTTCCTCCAAGCTATACCCCCACTTCCAGCCCTTTTTATATTTTATTTTGAAACAGGGTCTTGCTAAGTTGCTGAGGATCTCCTGTCTTGCTAAATTGCTGAGGCTGGCCAGGGGCATTCTTCCTCCAAGTTACACCCCCACTCCCAGCCCTTTTTATATTTTATTTTATTTTTTTTGCGTTACCGGGGATTGAACCCAGGGGCACTCTACCTCCGAGCTACACCCCCAGTCCTATTTTTTTATTCTTTATTTTGAAACCGGGTCTCACTAAGTTGCGGAGGGCCTCACTAAGTAGCTGATATTTGCTAAGTTGCTGAGGATCTCCTGTCTTGCTAAGTTGCTGATGTTAGCTTCAAACCTGTGATCCTTTCTCAAGTACTGGGATTACAGGTGTGCACCACCATGCCCAACTGCCTTCTTAAGGTTGACAGCAATAGATAAAAAATGAAAAAATAACCCCTACCAATTATGCTCTTTTTTTTGGTGCTGGGGATTGAACCCAAGGGCATTCCACCTCCAAGCTACATCACCAGCCCTATTTTATTTATTTGTTTATTCGGAAATGGTCTTGCTAAATTGCTGAGGCTGGCTTTGGACCTGTGATCCTCCTGTCTCAGCCTCCCAAGTACTGGGGTTACAGGTGTGCACCACCATGCCTGGGTATGCTCTGTTTTTAAAAGGCAGGAAAATATGTATTTTTAAATATTTAAAGTATTTAAAATAGTTTCTTTATCTTTCCATGAGGTTAAGTAACTGGAGAGGTTATTGTATCTTTGTGTCACTGAAATAAGTCACTCTTGACTTCACGCATACAGATAATAGCAGTATTGTTACACAAGCCTCTTAAGTTGCCATTTCTGTGTCAGTGTAATCAATCTTATGTTGTTTTCCAGAACGCAAATTCAATTGAGATTTGCCAAACATTGTAAAAAGCCACTAACTGGATCATAAACAACTTTTCAATTAAGCTATTAAGTTACTTGTATGTATCATATCCCAAATATGGTGTTGGTCTTTCAAAAGCCATTCTTTTTTCTTCTAATGCTACTGATATAAGCCAACAACTATACCAGTCTTTGGTATAGCCCTTGGATGTATTATTTAGTTGACCAAAGCAGAAAGCCTATTTTGGCCTGATATATTTATCAATATGAGAAAAATTTTAGTAGCGGGTAATATTATGGACATTTCAATTAATTAAAATAAATAGTTAAATGAAAAAGCTTGCCATCTCTTTTGCAATAAAACAAAAAATTTTACTTACAAAATTCTTTATTTACAAAAATCTTGTCCTCAAAATTAAAATCATTTCAAAGGTACTTAAGTTTAAAAAAAAGAGCCAGGCGTGGTGGCGCGGTGCATGCTTGTAATCCCAGTACTAGGGAGACTGAGACCGGAGGATCTGGGTTCGCGGCCAGCCTCAGCTACTTAGTGAGGTCCTCTGCAACTTAGCGAGACCTGTCTCAAAATAATAAAAAATAGGGCTAGGGGTGGAGCTTGGAGGTAGAATGCTCCTGGTACCAAAAAAAAAAAGCCTAAAAAACGGGTGTGGTGGTTGCACACCCGTAATCCCAGCTACTCAGTAGGCTAAGCAGGAGGCTTGCAAGTTCCAGACCAGCCTGGGCAACATAGTGAGACTCAGTCAGAGAAGAGAGAGAGAGAGAGAGAGGGAGAGAGAGAGAGAATGAATAAGAATGACTAAATTTATATATTTATATTTATTTATATTTCTTTAGTCTTATATAAATATATTTATATAAGAGTAAACAAATATATTTATAATATATTTGATATTATAAATATCAGTAAAAATATAAATATAATATATAAATAGGAAGACGAGCATAAGAATGATCACTCTAGGATCACACTTCAAAGTTTATCAGTAATATTATTTTATTTTATTTGTTTTGTGTGGTACTGGGGATTGAACCCAGAGGCATTCTACCTTCAAGCTATAACCCTGGCCAGATTTTTTAAATTTCTTAATTGGAAACAGCATCTTGCTAGTTTGATAAGAGTCTCATTACTTGCTGAGGCTGTCCTCGAACCTGCGATCCTCCTGTCTCAGCCTCCCAAGTACTGGGATTACAGGTGTGCACCACCACAAAAATTATAGGCCCTCTGCAACTTAATGAGACCCTGTTTCAAAATAAAGAATAAAAAATAGGGTTGGGGGTATAGCTCAGAGGTTGAATGCCCCTGGGTTCAATCCCTGGTACCTCAAAAAAAAATTTTTAAAGGATATTATAGGAATAATCCCTTTTAACACATAAAGAAATAGTCAATGTAAACTACTAAATGGCTAAAACTTAAATATAAAAATGTAAACTACTAAATGGCTAAAAATTATAGGCTTTTCTAATAGCCGCATCTTATGCTTCAGCAATAAACTAAAGAATACACAATTCATAGTAACAAAAATTCAAAGTATTCCTGATTTTCAAATCTCAAAAATTAGTCTTACAATTGCATAACAGAGACCATCCCTTATTTAAATTCTTTCCTTCCTAACCCCGTTTCTCTTTGCCAGAGAGAAAAATGTTTTAATATTTTATTCTATTCAGCTATGTAATTATGACAGTAGGATTTATTTCTTTAAATCTCAATAACTAAGCCAGGAAAATCTAGGTTCATTCCAGTCCAAACACAAATTAATGTTTTCAACAGTATGGTATTTATTAAGAAATGCTAGCACTCAAAAGTCTTATGTTCTTCTAATAACTCCTTCAGGCCATTCCACAGATGACATCATCCTTACCAAATAAAGCCCATTATGCAATACTCACACATACAGTACCATCACTTTCTATGAGAAAAGTTACTGCTATGAATGTAGAAAGGGCCAGAGATTATGACAAATAATCTGCTAAGAAGTATTTTAACACTGTGCAATATAAAATTTAAAAGGAAGCTGGGCGTGGTGGCGCATGCTTGTAATCCCAGTACTTGGGAGGCTGATACAGGAGGATCACAGGTTTGAGGACAGCCTCAGCTACTTAGTGAGACCCTCTGCAACTTAATGAGACCCTGTTTCAAAATAAAAAATAAAAAAATAAAAAATAGGGCTGGGGGTGTAGCTCAGAGGTATAATGCCCCTGGGTTCAATCCCTAGTACCTCAAAAAAATTTTTTAAAGGATATTATAGGAATAATCCCCTTTAACACATAAATAGTAAATGTAAACTACCAAAAAACTAAAATACACGTTCGATATGATATATGCTTAAAAAAACAAATTCTAAGGTCAAGTCCTTAAAGTATTATATAAAAGTAACATTTGTGTGTGTGTGTGTGGTACTGGGGATGGAACCCAGGGGCCTTCTACCTCGGGGCTACACCCAGACCTATTTTATTTTTTATTTGGAAACAGGGTCTCACTAAGTTGCAGGGGGCCTCACTAAGTTGTTGAGGCTGGCTTTGAACCTGCGATCTTCCTGTCTCAGCCTCCCAAATACTGGGATTACAAGTGTGTGTCACCATGCCCAGCCTTAAAAGTGACAATTTAAAATACTAATCGGTAACTATCTAGCAAACCACAATGATACTGTTCGTGATCATTCACATAGGCTAAAGAATATCAAGCAGAAAGAACAAAGCTTCCTTTAAATGAAGATATTCTGATGACTGATGATTGTTATGCTTTTCAAACTTTCTCTTTAAATTTGCCACATTATAAAAACATTCTATACTTAGGTGTTCCCGTTTTGTTTTCAACCACTATACCTTTCCTATGAAAATTTTGTTGAGATAAAATGCAATAAAAATAATTTCATTTTAGCTATTAAGGAAGGTCAGAAGAGAGAGTATTTTTCTAGTGCTTTTCATTTCAAAGTCATTTTATTGTTATATTATTTTATCTTTTTAAATTGTTTTTAATTTTAATCAAAGCAATAAATAAATAAATAAATAAATAAATTTATTTATTGTGATACCAGGAATTGAACCCAGAGGCACTCTACCTCTGAGCTACACCCCTAGCCCTTTTTATTTTTTGTTTGGGAACAGGGTCTTGCTAGGTTACTAAGACTCTCACTGCTCTGTTGCTGAGGCTGTCCTCGAATTTCCAATCCTGTCTCAGTCTCCCAAATACTGGGATTGCAGGCATGTGATATGATGGCTGGCCAATTTATATAATTTAAAAGGCCAGTTAGTGCCTTCTGCTTCCAAGAAGATAGAACAGATGTACTTTTCCCTATTCCTTCTGCTAAGTACAACTAAAAACCCTGGATATTACATATAAAATAGATATAAGAGGACTGACTCCAAAAGCTTGAAAGGGGGTGGCTGGAGACTCTAGGATTCAAATAAAAACAGTATTGAGTTCCCTGAGTTTTTGTTGTTGTTATTTTCCCAAGTATCTCAGACTTGGAGCTGACATCTCTAAGTTGGCAACCCAGAAACACCAATGGGAAAGACAGGAGAGAGAGAGAGAGAGAGAGAGAGAGAGGGAGAGAGGGAGGGAGGGAGGAAAGGGAAAAAGAAAAAAAGAAAAAAGAAAGAAAGGGGGGAGGAAAGGTAAAGAAAGAAAGAAAAGAACAAGCCAGGCATGGTGGCGCACAATCGTAATCCCAGTACTTGGGAGGCTGAGGCAGGAGGATCTGGGTTCATGGCCAGCCTCAGCTACTTAGTGAGGTCCTCCGCAACTTAGACCCTGTTTCAAAATAAAGAATAAAAAATAGGGCTGGGGGTGGAGCTCGGAGGTAGAATGCCCCTGGGTTCCATCCCCAGTACCGCAAAAAAAAAAAAAAAAAAGAACAAAAACCCCAACAATAGCCTGCTTTCTTTAGCCAAAAGACCAGGAAAGGGGCAGCTTAACAAAACAAAAAACTTTTAAACAATAACTGCTCTATTCCAATCAAATACCCCAGAAAACTCTTGTGGCTTCACTCCCACCCAGGCTGAGTGGGAGTCTATCTTCCACCCCTTGCCAGACTATAATGAGGTGTTTCAGTTACTCCTCCCTCTCTTGGTGTCACGGAAGACCAATTAGGGAGCTGGGGAGAGATGGTAATGAGGCTCCCTTCTTTAATGTGGAAGTCAGTGGAGATCCTGTGGGGAGCCTGGGATTCCACCTCTCCCCAGCAGTAATGAGGCATCCTCTACCTCTGGGTGTGTTGCTAGAGGAAGTCAGGACTTTCACCACCACCCAGCAGTAACATCCTCTGTCCTTGTGGTGTCAGTGGCAGGCACATGGGAAGCAGTAATGACATGCTTCTGTGCCTTCCAGCCAGGAAGGTACCAGTGGAGGCCTATTTGGGAGCCAGTACCACTGTCCCTGCCCAACAGAAATAGGCCTTCCCACACTCAGGTGTCAATGAAAGCCAAGTGGGAAACCTAGATCTCTACCTCCACCTGGCAGTAATGAGGTATCTTCTCCCCAGCAAAAGCAGTGCCAGAGAAGACCAAGAAAGACAAAGTAGATATAAAAATATCTACAGCAACTATATGCCATCTACAAGCAACACACTTTTAAGTATAAAGATACAGGCAAATTGATGGGCTGGGGATGTACACCACCTATGCATAAGTAGGTGTTGTACTATGACTGTGTTCTTTTCTTCAACAACCTTTTGTTTCCCCTAAATTTTCTTTTCTTTATTTTTTTACTACAATATTAACCCTACAGCAAGTTTGTCTATGCACGGCCTATGATACCAGTATTCTGGAATTCCACAAGGTACTCTGGTTGTAAAACACTTTTTTTCTTCTTTTCTTTATGCCGAACACTTGGTGGGCCCTTTTAATCTAGAGACTGTGTCCTTCAGTTTGAAAATCTGAAATAAACTATTTCTTTGATAATTTCTTCCTTCTTTGTATTCTCCGTTTACTCCTTTTGGAACTCTAATGGTCAAATGTTAACCTTCTTAGACTAGGAACTCTTTTTTTCTGTTTCTTTTTTCCTTCTCTCTTGGATTTCCTCAACTTTATTCTGATAAATACTTTAAATTTCTAAAAGCCCTTTTTTGTTCTCTGAATGTTCTATGTTCCTTTTTAATAGACCCATAATTATGTTTCATGCCTACAATATCTTCTATTCTGCCTTTAAGGATATCAACTCTAGACTTTTGAAATTTTTCCCCTTTGTTGTCTGCACTGTCTGCTTTTTCTGGGTTCTTTTTGTCATGTATTGATCTGTCTTTAATGTCAGAGGTATTTGAATATCTAGTGGTATTTAGTTTTCCTTTCATATTTAAAAACATAACACTAAAATCCTGGTTGGAAGCTCTGTACATAGGCTAAGCCTTGTTCATTTGTTACACTTCCCTATGAAGTATAATGAAGGGACTTGGCTGTTTCATTTGGCTTTTTGTTTGTTTGTTTGTTTTACTGGGGATGGAGCCCAAAGGCATTGTACCTACAAGTTATACTCCCAACTTGATTTTATTTCTTATTTGGAAACAGGGTCTCACTAAGTTGCAGAGGGCCTCGCTAAGTTGCAGAGGCTGGCTTTGAACTTGTGATCCTCCAGTCTCAGCCTCCCAAGTACTGGGATTACAAGCGTGTGTCACCACGCCTGGCTTCATTTGGCATTTATAAATGCCAGATGTTTTTTCTCCTGGGCTCTCCCAGAGTTTCTCCAAAGAGAAAAATCCCAATCTTCAGAGAGTGTATCAGCCAAGTGGAAAAACAGCCTGGAGATCTTACCATTCTGTATGTGTTACTAAGGAGTGAACCCAACCAGGACCTTACACATGACAGGCAAGTGCTCTACCACTGAGCTACATCCCCCGCCTGAGATCTTCTATATGTTAAATGGCAAAATTTCAACGTGGAGACTCACCCCCATTTTTTTTGTATTGGGGACTGAACCCAGGATGTTCTACCTCTGAGCTGCACCCCCAAGCCCTTTTTATGTTTTATTTTGAAACAAAGTCTTGCTAATTACTGAGGGTCTCATTAAGTTGCTGAGGCTGACCTAGAACCTGTGATCCTCCTGTCTCAGCCTCCCAAGTACTGGGATTGCAGGCATGTGTCACCGCACTCTGCTTACCTCCATTTCTAACTGTGCCTATACACAAATACAGACCTAGTTTTAGTCTAAGACCTCCAGAGAGTAAGCCTTCCTGGTTTCTCAATTATACATTCTTCTCCTTTATGTGTTTTTTTTTTTTTTTTTTTTGCGGTACCGGGGATTGAACCCAGGGGCATTCTACCTCCGCGCTACACCCCCGGCCCTATTTTTTTATACTTTATTTTGAAACCGGGTCTCACGAAGTTGCGGAGGGCCTCACTAAGGAGAGAGAGAGAGAGAGAGAGAGAGAGAGAGAGAGGGAGAGAGCGAGAGAGCTGAGGCTGGCCGCGAACCCGGATCCTCCGGTCTCTGCCTCCCAAAGTACTGGGACTACAAGCATGCGCCACCACGCCCGGCTCATTCTTCTCCTTTAAATATATGACAGTGGAGCTGGGCATGGTGGTACGCACCTGTAATCCCAGTACTTGGGAGGCAGAGACAGGAGGTTTGCAGGTTCAAGGCCAACCTTAGCAACTTAGTGAAACCTTGTTTCAAAAAAAAAAAAAAACAATGCTGGAGGTGTGGCTTGGAGGAAGAATGTCGCTGGGTTCAATCCCTAGTACCCCCCCCAAAAAAAGTCTTACTGGAAAAGTTATCAGGGATGGTCCACATATTTTTCTGAGATAGAGTTGCTATGTTGCCCAGGCTGGCCTCAAGTGATCCTCCTGCCTCAGCCTCCAACTATAGGCACCCACTACCTATCATTTTTTTTTAATCAGTGTGCATACATTTGCTCAGAAAAGCAATCATGTATGCTGAATGACTTGGGAAAATAGCTTTTTTTTCCGCCAGTTATACTTTCCACACAGGGAGTAGGATGCTGAAATATGTATGTAGGCTGATAAAATTTTGGTACATAGTTCCAAAGCTGGGCCATGAAAAAGATAATTTTTCACTGAAGTAAAAAATTAAAACCAAACTTAAACTTTAATTTATCTGAGTGATTTATTCTTGTAGTCTGGAGACCTGGGTTCTATTCTTGCTTTGCTGGTGCCTGGGACAATGTAAAAGATACTTAATGGTGAAATGTAAAAATTATATAATCACAACAGATGAGAGCTCTGTTTTTTGGAAAAAGGTTTTTTGTTTTGTTTTTTGAGGTACTGGGGATACTCAGCTCCACCCCCAGCCCTATTTATTTATTTATTTATTTATTTATTTTTGTGGTACCAGGGATTGAACCCAGGGGCATTCTATCTCCGAGCTCCACCCCCAGCCCTATTTTTTATTCTTTATTTTGAAACAGGGTCTCACTAAGTTACGGAGTACCTCACTAAGTAGCTGAGGCTGGCCACAAACCCAGATCCTCTGGTCTCAGCCTCCCAAGTACTGGGATTACAAGCGTGCGCCACCATGCTTTGCTATTCTTTATTTAAAAAAAAATTTTTTTTTTTTGGCGATACTGAGATTGAACCCAGAGGCATTCTACCTCTGAGCTACAACCCCAACCCTATTTTTTTTATTTATTTTATTTTTTTTTGCAGTACTGGGGATTGAACCCAGGGGTGTTCTACCTCCGTGCTATGCCCCCGGCCCTATTTTTTATACTTTATTTTGAAACCGGGTCTCACGAAGTTGCGGAGGGCCTCACTAAGGAGAGAGAGAGAGAGA
>PVJS01043917.1:0-16875 GCA_004027185.1 Glis glis | reverse complement strand
CCCTTTACTCGGTGCCATGAAAGGGCCCGGTGAACTAGCAGAGGCCTGCTCTAGAGTACCGGGCCTCTTCCACGTGGCAGCGATTCAGCAATTCAGCGATTCAGCATATCAATAGCAAAGATGGCGCTGGCAGACCCGCCCCACCTAGCCTCAAGAGGGCTATAATAGGTTATAGGGGGCGCATGACCCGACCCGTTGCATGCCATTGGGCCACACCCTACTGACCGGGGATTCCTTTATGGGTTTCACTTTAAAACTGCCCTGTTTTCCTAAATAAACGAGATTTGCTCGACATATTCTCCCGGCTCGTAGTGAGTGCTTCTCGAGTCGCCGGCGCTCACTTTTCCCTGTCAGTCCGCGTCACTCTCGGGCTGGACCCGAGAGTTAGCCATTTCAAGAAAGCCCTTTCCAGCCTTACCCACCTGACTGACACATACATGTCTTTCAAGATGCAACTCATATCATACTTCTCAAAATGTCATCTTAAATCCTGTCTGAAATATGTGCAAGGAAGGCCTGGCATAGTGGTGCATGCCTGTAATCCCTGCTACTCAGGAGGCTGAGGCAGGAGGATCGCAAGTTCAAGGCCAGCCTGGGCAACTTAGCAAGACCTCATCTCACCCAAGACTCACCCCTGAGTTCAGTCCCCAGCATATATAGCATGTGTGTATAAGAAAGGGTGAATGGATGGATGGATAGATAAACAAATAAAATTTCCCTATAAAATATTCTAGCTCCCATTCTCAACCCAAACCAGTGGTTAAAAACATGGGCTTTGGAGTTAGGCAGACCCAAAATCAAATATCAGTTCTGTCATTGAATAGATATGTGATCTTGGACAAGAAATATAACATCAGTGAACTGCAGTCCACTTATTTGTAAAACAGGGATAATATAGTCCATCCCACAAAGGGTTAAGGGAATGATTAAATAAGACCGGGCACAAAAAGCACTTAGTAGTGTTTATCTCACACTGAATAAAAAATTGGAGCTATTAACTTATTACTATTGCTGCTTTCTTTGTGTCCTCTCAATAACCCCAAGCTAGAGACTCAAACCTGCACTGCATTTAACTATTTATACAGCTCCCATGCCAGGTTCGCTTCTTGTGCACGATAGATAGATAGATGATGATGATAGATAGATAGATAGATAGATAGATGATAGATAGATGATATATATACATAGATAATATAGATAGATAGATGATAGATGATAGATAAATAGATAGATAGATAGATAACAGATAAATAGACAGTCAGCTAGCTCCTACCACAGTTCCTAGGGTACAGCAGAACAAGAGAACTAAAAGTGAGAGATCTAATATTTATTAAACATACCTATATGCTAGGCACTGTGCAAAGCATTTCATAGATTACTTAATCTTCAGTAGGAGGCTTATAACATAGATAAAATTGTGTCTATTTAAGGAATTGGGGTGTAACTCAGTGATAGAGTGCATGCTTAACATGTGGAAAGCCCTGGCTATTCAATCCCCAGCATCAAATATATTTTTTCTTCATTTTGTATATATAAATATGTATATCTATATGTATAAACATATGTGCATATATACAGAGGAAAATGAATGCTAAAATTTCAATGTCTATCTGTTCATGGTCCACAGGTAGCCAGTGAAGTGGGCAGGATTTGCCTGCAGGCCTGTGTGGCAGCATGCCTGGGCGCCCCCAACACAGACACTTACAGAGATTACTCTCTACTTTTCCATTTCCAGCTCTTGCCAAGGTCAGGGTGAATAACCACATTTGTGAAGAGGAGTGGAACATTTTCACTTAGTGGCAGGTGAATCGGGGACTGTGCTAAGAGTGAGGGGAAAGCATGAGAGATTGGACGGGGCATTATGACATGAAGTGGAGAAAGCTATCTTATGCCAACCACCTCAATTTCTTTTCTTCCTTCAGGAATCTGTTTCACACATGATTTAATGTTCTTAATTCATTATTTTTAAGTTAATAACTAATATCATCAAATATAAAAGAAATACTTGGCCGGGCGTGGTGGTGCACGCTTGTAATCCCAGTGCTTTGGGAGGCAGAGACCAGAGGATCCGGGTTCACGACCAGCCTCAGCTCGCTTGCTCTTTCTCTCCCTGTCTCTCCCTCTCTCTCTCTCTCTCTCTCTCTCTCTCTCTCTCTCTCTACTTAGTGAGGCCCTCCGCAACTTTGTGAGACCCAGTTTCAAAATAAAGTATAGAAAATAGGGCCGGGGGAGTAGCGTGGAGGTAGAACGCCCCTGCGTTCAATCCCTGGTACTGCAAAAAAAAAAAAAAAAAAGAAATACTTGCCTTTAACGGAAATCAGAACATTGCAGATAACAAAATACTCTCTTTGTTATCTGCACCTCTCCAATCATCCTCACTCCACTTCTTCAAGGTTACTGATGTTGGATTAGCTTTTGCCTTTAGACAGTGGAAGTTACTTTTTTTTGGTACTGGGGATTGAACCTAGGGACTTTCTACCTCTTAGCTGCACCCCCCAGACGTATTTTATTTTATTTTTTAATTACTTTTGAAACAGGGGCTCACTAAGTTGCAAGGGCTTCACTAAGTTGCTGAGGCTGGCTGCAAACCTGCAATCCTCCTGTCTCAGACTCCCAAGTATTGGGATTACAAGTGTGCGCCACCACACCCTGGTGAAATGACACTTTTATACAGAAATATGCAGTCATATAAGATATATCATGCTGTTTTATGTTTAATCAGTGAACAGATGATTTTTAATATGCACAAACACAAATAAAACCCTGATTTACTCTATGTAGACATTCTCTAACTCCCAAAGGGGTCTTCCCAGTCTTCAGGAACCACCAAAGAGAATGAACTTCAAAAAGGTTATTTTACCAAGGTCCACAAAAAGGAAGCACTTTTTCAAAAATTTACTTTGGCACCAGGAGTAGGTGCTTTCTCCATCCTTGCGTGGGAGTCATTTCAGAGGTTTCTTGAGAGTGATGAAGTGAATTCATTATTTAGTGTTTGTGAAGTCTACTAAAAACTGGATTCTGCACCGGGCATGGTGGCGCACGCTTGTAATCCCATGCTTGGGAGGCGGAGACCGGAGGATCCGGGTTCGCGGCCAACCTCAGCTACTTAGTGAGGCCCTGCACAACTTCGTGAGACCCGGTTTCAAAATAAAAGTATAAAAAATAGGGCCGGGGTTGTAGCTCAGAGGTAGAACGCCCCTGGGTTCAATCCCCAGTTACACACACACACACACACAAAAAAAACTGGATTCCAAAAGAGATTATAAAAGCAAACTAAGTAAAAACTAGTATCAGACTCAAGAAATGACCACTTTTTGTTTAACTGAAATTTAAGCCAGATATTTGCAGAATACTTAAGTACCTTCAGGGATGAACCCTGTAGAATATGGTTTGAAAACATTTGCTATTCTGGCTATTCTCTAGGTCTTTCCTAGCATTGAATGTCTATGATTTTAGCTCATCATTAGTAACATATTGCCATGTTTAATCCAGACCATGAGAAGGAAGGACATGGCACAGGAAATCATCATAGGCCTGTGGCCTCAGTCAGGCTAAGAGTTCACTAGCGCCACTTTTATCCTCCAGTTCCTTGCTGCAATGCAAACAACCCCACGTTGTTGTTTTCCCTTCCTGCACCAAAAAAGGACACAAAGATATATCTTCAAGTGTCAATTTCCACATTGGGACCAGGCCTCTGTTACAATGGAAGTGTTGTGCTGAGAACTATTTATAGTCATTTCCTTGGGTGGTGATAGACCCTCTATTTCTGGTAAGAGCAGGGAAATCCACCAGCTTCTTCCTGGCAACCCTTTACAACTTACATAAGAAAGGGACCTACAGAAACCGGCCATACGTGCCCGAGTGGGTAGGTGAGAAGCCCAAGGAGTGCGAAGCTGGGTTGCTTTACTTTATTCTCTTGCAACCATCTCAGCCTATTTCTCTATAGGAGAAACAAAATAGAGAGGCACCTCTGTGGTCTCCTCACTCCTTCACAACTATAAATCTCTCCTCTGCGGGCCAGGGAGGAGTTTAGGTTAAAGGAAACTTAAGACACATAACTAAATAAAATGAATGGACCTCCACCACTTACTTTGGTGGTACCTGTCTCTCCCTTCCAGTATGTCTCAGGCTATTGGGCAGCAAGAATCCTCCTGTTCTGTCCCTCCTGTCAGGCTCCCACAGCAGCTGCACAGCTTATTCCAGCCATAAATACCATCACATCAGTTTTTTTCTGGGACCTCTAATTCTGCATTTTTATTTATTTATTTATTTTTGCACTAGGGATTGAACCCGCATTCTACCTCCAAGCTAACCCCCATCCCTTTTATATCGTTTTGTTGTTGTTGTTGTTTTTGAAACAAGATCTCTCTAGGTTGCTGAGAGTCTCGCTAAATTGAGTTTGGCCTCGAACCTGCAATCCTCCTGTCTCAGCCTTCCAACTACTGGGATTACAGGCATGCCACCATGTCCAGCTATCCCTCCTCTCATCCCCTTTCTGTTGAGTCACCAGGACACTGTTCGATGCCCTAGCAACTAATTCTCAGGCACTTCATTTTACTTTTCTTAATGGCAGAAACCTTAGGACAAGAATAGTAGACTAAAACTCCCGGCATTCTGTGGGATAGGGAAAGTGTGTAATGGTTAAATAAAAGTCCACTGTGCTTTATTCTTCTCTCTAGATCTTATCAATGTGGAAAATAATGACGTGAGAGCAATAGCAAAGGAAAGTACACTGTGGTCTTTAATCTGTCCTTCAGTGTTTACATGTGAGCCATTTGGCACCCTACAGTAAGCAAAACGGGGGTTTTATTAAGAGGAGGAAAGTTGTCACTTTTACACAATGCATCTGAGCTGGGTCACATGATGTCATCACAGTCTTAAGGTAGAATAACTACCCACTAAAGAGCTGTAAACTTCTCCTGCTTTTATTGGCTTGGACAGCGGGTGGTTTAACTGCACGTAGCTGAGGGCCTCAGTAGTTCGCTGATGTACACAATCCTCTTGATCTACGTTGCACTAGTTTTTATGATGGGAAGATTCCTTAAAGATCCAGGGGAGTTGGGGGATGTAGGGTGGGAAAGGGGCAAGGGTGAGGAGTAATCCAGTTACATGGAAGATCTGCCAGAGCTTGAGACCTGCGACTTTCCTACGGATCTTAATATATAACTAACTTTGTGTGTGTGTGGCGGGGGGCGGGGAGGGTGTACTGGGGATTGAACCCAGGGGCATTCTACTTCTGAGCTACATCCCCAGCCCTATTTTATTGAACCCAGAAGCATTCTACCTCTGAGCTACATCCCCAGCCCTATTTTATTGTTTATTTAGAAACAGGGCCTCACTAAATTGCTGAGGCTGGTCGTGAACTTGTGATCTTCCTGTATCAGCCTCCCAAGTACTGGGATTACAGGCCTACACCATCATGCCCGGCTTATAATTAACTTTTTAAATATATGATTACAAGCCTGGCACAATGGCATATGCCTGTAATCCCAACACTTGGGAGGCTGAGACAGGAGGATCACAGGTTAGCTGCCAGCCTCAGCAACCTCATGAGGCCCTCTACAACTTGGTGAGATCCTGTTTGCAAATAAAAATAAAACAGGTCTGGGGATGTAGCTCAGAGGTAGAATGCCTCTGGGTTCAATCCCCAGTAGCATACACACACACACACACAAAAAAAAAAATACACATACACATATTTTATTCCCTGGCGTATTAGTCTCTGCTCCATCCCTGGTGTCTCTACTTTCCTAATCATATAAAAATATCCCAGGAAAAGACTTTATCATAGTACTAAGCCCTAGCAGATAATATCTACCTACCTTTCTCATACTAGCTACCATTTCATGAACACCTTATATGTGCCAGACATTGGATTCTTACAGTTACTCTATGAGATAAGCATCATAATCCTTACTCTACAAACAAGAAAACCAAGGCTAACAAACTAGGAAGCAACAGAGCTAATATTTTGGCTCACTTTTTATTAATCCACACTTCTCATGGCATTTCCATAATAAAAAATTCAAAACTGCCATTACCTATATAACTCTCACATTTTAGTGACTCCTTTCTGTTTTATTAAAACTTTTCAGGCTATCCTGTAGCATTGTCTGCCTTAGCAATTTTCTTAGAATTGAGAACTGCCTCAATGACAAATGGCTAGATATTTTTAATTTCTCCTGCCAGATCTATTTTCTGCATCTTTCACCCAGCCCTGTGTCCTTGGAGGCCAGCCCCTATGGACTACATCATTCAGTTCCCTGCCCTCTGGTTTCACCAAGTTTATCCATGGGGAGGCACTAGATAATGATGTTTTTCTTGTTCATATAATTTTGGCATAGCCGGACATTGGAGGTCTTCCTTAGGCTGGCTGGGACCCTCTGAAGTGGCGTCAGCTCTAGTCTAGGACAACAGCTATCCTCTTTGGGGTGACACTGCTCCTTTCACTTGCCCATTCAGTTTTAGGGGTACCAACTTCTCCCCACTGTTGCTAGCACCAGGGCGCTTTCCCATTCCTTGTTACTTTTCCCTTAAACCTAGTTACATCAATTCCCCCATCCTAAAAGAATTGCTAAGTAGATAATGATACAGGATAGCTTGGAAAGTTTTAATCTAGTAGAAAGGAGTCACTAAAGTTTGAGAGTTCTATAGGTAATGGTAGCTCTAAGAAATAGTCCCTAATGTAAATCATCCTCAACCGCTCCACTTGAGGATCTCATTTACTTCCTGCAGGCATGTGAACTGGTATGACCTGAGCTTTCAAATCTATGCTTTGAATCACTGAGAAAATATGCCTTTTATGTATATTTTCCATAATCATTCCACAAATATTTACTGAGCATTTATTGTGTGTCACATATTGGGTTTATAATGGTTAACAGACGTAGCCACTGCTCTCTTACAGCATAAAATAGAGCAGATAGATTAAACACATAATTATACAAACTAGTGGAAAACTACAATTGTGCCATGTTCTTTGAATGAGATGCATAAGGCCTAAAGAGAGTTTATGCTAGGAGTCAGTCCAGTCAGGCAGATCCGAAAAGGACACGTAGATGTTTTTGCACATAGAAAGAAAGATCATTCTCCAGGCAGAAGCTAATGACATGAGAAAGTAGAAGGGAATCTCAAAGGAGGAGTTCAATTGGAATGGCTATTTACCAAATAGTACAGATGATTTTAATATTTTAATAAGCAGTATGACTGTACCATGTGTATCAGGTAACTGTCAGACCTGCCTATATTTTCAAATAGGGGAAAAAAGGGGAGTGACTTTTCTAGGACTAGTAAATGGCAAAGTTGGGATTCAAACCTGGTCTTAGAGGATCCAAATCCCCCACTGTGCTCTCTCTGCCACCCACTGTCTTTTCCTGTGTGTTCTTTTTCATAACCTATAGGCCTCCCTAGTCAGTGACTCAGACCAAGGAAAAGAATACCGTATTTTGTGACAGAAGATTTATGACCAAGCCTTACTTCTGTTATTTATTAATTGTGAGACCTTGGCCAATTCACCTGATTCTACAAGACTCAGTTACTTCATTAGAGAAATCATGGTAATCACGTCTACATAGCAAGGCTGTTAGAGAAAAGCCTTATAAAATATTAAGTGTTATTTAGATATTTGCCATTCCCATTACTTGCAGATTGGCATTTTCATCTTTAAAAATTTGAATGTTAGAACTGAAATTCTTTTCCCAGATGAGAAAACTCAGATGTCAGAGAGATTAAATTACTTGCCCCAGGTCACACAGCTAGTGATGATGGAGCCAGGACTGATTTCAAAGCTCTTCACTTTCAACTCAGGGCTGTTTTCTGGGCTTTCCTACAAAGATGGAGATGTGAATGATCCAAATTACAGTCCCAGCCCTACTGGCAGGCCACTGTCACCAGCTCCATCCAAGTCTGCAGGAAGAAGTCCTGCTTTTGGCCCCACACATCTACTGCAGTTTATGGTGTGCCTAGCCAAGTGCTAGGTCGCTCCAGCAGATCTGGGATTAGAAGTCACTTTGGCAGCTCTGAGACTGGAAGAGCAGAGAGTGATATTAATGATGCAATTTCTGCTCCAGATACAGCAGGCTGAACCCACCAGGGTTAGGGACCAGGTGCCACACCCTACCAGGGACTAATTTTCAACCCTCATCTACCATAGGACAAAGAGATTATGCTTCCATGATTGACAATTGAGAGGGAAGAGTTACTCACAGATTCAGAGTAAAGACAATGCTTAAGACAAATAACTTACTAACAAATGTTTACTGACAAATAACAGAAAGTTAAATGATGTGAATATTATCCATTCTCAGGTCTCTAGACAAGTTGAGAAAAGCAATGTGGTTTGTGAAATAAATCTGGCCTTGAAGTCAGGTATTTTTGGATTCAGAAACCAAGTCTTCCACTTGCTAGATCTGGTAGTCATTTGCACAGCCTCCAAAATTTCTGGTTCTGTCCTCCAGACACATGATAGAGTTGGGCTTCCTGGACCACCTGTGCCTTAGGTGGGGTTATGACTAATGCTGGTCCATGCATTATGAGAAGAAGGGCTATATGTCACTTCTTTATGTTTGTGTGGTACTGGGTATTGAACCCAGGGGCATTCTACTTTGGAGCTACAACCCTAGCCCTATTTTATTTTTTATATTGAAACAGTTTCTGTACATTGGCCCTGAACCTGCGATCCTCCTGTCTCAGCCTCTGTATGTCACTTCTAAATCATGCAGCTATTTCTGGAATGACACTCTTTGGAGATGTCTTTTCCTCTGGTTCAGCAATATTTGGGATGCTTGCTGCTCTGCAGCCTGGATTCTAAGTACAATAGGCAGGCTCCTCCTGCTGACTATGAACACGGGGCACAAGAAAGAAATAAACCTCTGTGTTTTAAGTCGTGGAGATTTGGAGGTTGTTTATTATTATTACAGCCTAATCTAGCCTATCCAAACTGATCAATTACTATATGATTTTTAGCAAATTGATTAGCTTCTCTGAGCATGAGTTTCTGGTGTTTAAAATAAGGATACACACTTTTTCAGGGTTGCAAGAATTATCAAGAGTTTAAGTGAAGCACCTCACACCTCAAATGTCTCCTAGCAACGTTAGCTAATACTATTATCAAAACAGTCATGGAAGTCAGGTGTGGTGGTGGATGCCTGTAATACCAGTACTTGGGTAGCTGAGACAAGAGGATTGCAGGTTTGAGGCCAGTCTCAGTAACTTATCGAGACTCACAGGAACCTAGACAAATCCTGTTTCAAAACAAAAAGAAACACTGGGGGTGGGGGATAGAAAGAAAAACATGTGGAATCAGGATATCCTTAAACAAATAAACACTTTACAGACTTCCCTCAGCCAGTTACCTAGATACAGAGCTCTGGCAGCCAGAGGGTGTAGCTTGGAGGTAAAAGGTCTTGGCTTCAATCCCCAGCACGGGAGGGGGGGGGTCTGGATAATGTGAAATGATAGAGAATCTAACCAATTACCAATTATTTTTGTATTGGAAATGTTTTAGCATTACCTTTCCTCCTCAAATCCAATAAACGAGATGCACTCCAACTGAACACCTGAATGTTTAGACAGGGAAATCATATCAGCGGCACCATCATCTATAAAATCTTGCATGGAAGACAGCGTCTACACTCCAGCAGACGAGGGAACTCTGAAATATATAGTACTATTTCCACAAATTTAAGAAGTTGAGTTAGCCAAATATTTATTGGCTTTGGAAACTGAGTTTGCATTTACACAGATACCATTAGTCTCCAAAAGACCCTGGGCCTCAGTCAGCAGGCCCACCATTCATCACAACCAACATGTTATTCCTTTCCCTAAGTGGTGTGTGAAATTCTGAGGTTCTCTCAATTCTGTGGGTTAAGACAGAGACTGCTGTGCATTAGTCAAACCATGAGTGGTCAGGGATGGCCTTTCAGCATCTCCCAAGTAAAATCATCAAACTCCTTTCCACCAGCACTGACTCCAACTCACCCACGGGGCTTGGCTGGAACCTCTAAGTACTGCCTCGCCAGAAACCTGTTGCCCCAAGCCACCTTGTTGTCAGGAATCTGATCAGATCTTTGTAAAATGAAACCTATTGAAGGAACGGTCACCATCTTGTTTTTCCTGTGGTTGCCCCAAGAGCCACTTCCTGACAGTTGGGTCCGCCAAAGGCCTCTCTGTCCCTCGGTCTTCCAGCACCCCTCTATGGTACATGTACTTTACTACATGTACTATACACACTGATACCCCTCCTGGGCTTTCCATTTCTCCTTGACTACTGTTTGCTATCTGCTCAGTAGCACACTGTCCTGACCCAAACTATATTTTACATGTTCTTTATCAGTGATATTCAAAATTTGTGGTTTACTTACTCACCAAAAAATGGAAAGCTACAAGTAATCATTTACACATTTCTAAACTGTTGTCTAAAACTTCAACATAAATTTAAACAATAGCAAAGGGTGATTTTCCAGTATGTTTTAAGTAATAACACTTAAACATTTTTGCCTTTCTTTGTAAATTGTCCAATGAAATATAAATACTACCACAATTTGATACCCATCCATTTGGAAATATGTAAAGGAGCAGTTCTTTAACATACCCTCTCCACAGTTGCTTTTTCTGGGGGGGAGAAGGGTCATCAAAGACAGTGCTCCTCACAGAATTTACCCACATGAAATATATTTTTATCTTTTGTTTGTGGGCAATTCTGACTACTCTCTCAGTCAGGCTGTCCCCTTCACCTGGAGATAAATCCCCACCACACACACACACACACACACACACACACACACACACACACACACCTTTTCCTTTTCTTATTAAAGCTTTACCTATATATTCATGAGAAAAAGAAAGAAAGAAAAAGAAAAGAAAGAGAAAGAAAGAAAGAAAGAAAGAGAAAGAAAGAAAGAAAGAAAGAAAGAAAGAAAGAAAGAAAGAAAGAAAGAAAGATCTTCCTGCTGTTTTGGTCATCCTATAGTACTTTTCTGCAACAAAAATAAGTATATTATTTGAGATGTGTATTTATTCATAATTCTCTCTTGTTTATAATTTCTCCTAGATTGAAGTAGCCACTAAAATCATTAGCAATACACACTGGTTCCTAATAATCTCTATATTTCAAGGTTTGATAAGTAATTGTTGAACATAAAGAGTAAAATTTTATTGAACATATATCCTTTCATAAGAAATATGGGAATTTTTCAGTTAGTTTACTAAGTACTGAATAGAGCTCAGAATCAATTTTATTCCTATGTTTTTCATTTTTATGAATGTAAGTACTAAGAAAACAGTCATATAAATATGTGTGGAAGGAATTTATTATGGTAATGTAATTCAATTATTTGAAATCCTTTCAAGTTACATAACAAAAATCTCATGAGGATCCATCTTCAAAAGACACTTTTAATCATTTATCAACTGGTTACTTGAGTTGAAAGCAAGGAATTTGGAAACCATCTGAGTTTCTAAAGGATTTGAATTCTGACGGAATCATCTACTTTCTCAAATCTGGAAAGTACAACACAAAAACTTTACCCAAAGTAACTGTATGATTAATGTGCCTCTTTCACTTTGAAGAAACTTATTTAATCCATTGTATGCAAAAAGGGTTGAGAAAATTAAAATAATGTTGACTTAAAAATTACGCTGACACTTACCAAAATGTATAACTACAATGTACCAATAAATGTAATAAAAAATAATTTCACCACAAAAAAATTACCATTTCAAAGCAATTACATTTTCACACATTTTTATTTATTTATTTATTTTTTTTTTTGCAGTACCGGGGATTGAACGCAGGGGCGTTCTACCTCCACGCTACACCCCCGGCCCTACTTTTTTATACTTTATTTTGAAACCGGGTCTCACGAAGTTGCGGAGGGCCTCACTAAGGAGAGAGAGAGAGAGAAACGGGGGAGAGAGACAGAGAGCGAGAGAGCTGAGGCTGGCCGCGAACCCGGATCCTCCGGTCTCCGCCTCCCAAAGTACTGGGATTACAAGCGTGCGCCACCACGCCCGGCTTCACACATTTTTAAATGAAATGTTTTTATCTTCTTTTGTGATTTAAATGCATTTACAGGTCTTACTCATTAATGGGTGAAAGATGTCTGTCACAACTAACTTGACAAAGCCTGTCCTTGTCAAATTAAGTCAGCAAAATCAGACATCGTCACAGAAAAAGCCTGACTTCTATTTAAGTTGTTAATATTATCACTTATAAATTCTAAACATAACACAGGAAAAGGGAAAAGAAAGGGAGGGAAGAAGGAAGAAAAAAGGATGGCGGGAAGGAAGGCAGGAGGGGGAACCTTTGTTATTACCTGAGTGCAATAAGGTTCTATAGACTTTAACGTTCATTCATTCATCAGGTATTTATTGCACACCTACTCTGTACCAGGGCCTAGTTCCCTGGAATATAATAATTAATGGAAGAGGTAAAAGTCCTTGATAAAATAGAGTTACCACTAAAAGAAATGGAGATTATAGATGAAGTAGGCTTTCAGGGATAGATAAATTCTCCTTTGGATATTTTGTTTAAGATGTTTATTAGACATTTAAGTAAAGCAATCAAATATGCAATTTGAGTCTAGAGTTCATGAAAAACCTCAGGGTGAAATTATAGATTTGATTTTATTTTTGGATGAGCTCAAGGAATAAGTGTAGATAGGAAAAGCTAGAGACTCGATGTCAATATATCCAGAAGAGGTAAAACTAGAGAAGGAGTCTAAGGAAATGTGGTCAGTGAGGTAAAAGGAAAACATGAGATAGTGGTATCCTGGAAGCAAAGTGAATAAATAGTTCCCAGGAAAGTGGTGGTGTTCAACAGTGTCATATGGTATGTAAGTTCAAGTAAGACAATGACTAAAAGTGACTATTGGATTTAGTAAAATGGAAGTATTTGGTAACATTGACCAGAGAAGTTTTAAAAGATGATGCAGCTGATGGGTTCCTTCCCTCTTTTTTTCCCTCCCTTCTTCCCTTCCTTCCTTCTTTCTTCTTTCCTGAATTAGGTTTAAAATTTATAAATGATAATATTAACCACTTAAATAGAAGTCAGACATTCTCTTATTCTCTTGCTGACTTATTTGACAAGGACTGGCTTTGCCAAGTTTGGTTATGACAGTCATTTTGCACTCATTGAACGAGTGATGGGCAGTTGGGGAAACAGCAGAAGCAGGAAGTTCACTCCCACCTTTCCCTCACTCTCCCCCTCCCCCAGGTAGGCCACATCAGAATTCTGTGACCTACCTCTGAAGGTCATCACACTTTCATGCCAGGAGCATCCACTCTACACCCAGAGGAAAGGAATGTCATTGTCCTTGAAAACAAAGAGACACCAAAAGGAATGTGAACAAACCTTCCTAAGTCCCCTCCCCAGTTTACTGCCATTAAGTCATAATTAAGTCATAACTATTTGTCCTCCAACCATACTTCTGGACGACTGTCCATAAAAACAGGGACAAATATCCCTGTTTCTTTGGCTCTTCACTTTTAAAGCCTCCCATGTCACATAAAGTGTATATTGAATAAATGTGTATGCTTTTCTCTTGTTCATATGCCCTTCGTTACAGGGGCCTCAGCCATCAACCAGGATTGGGTGAGGAAAGGGTTTTTATTTTCTCCCTTACACAGGGAAAGTCTCAGTGGAATGAGTTTAAGAGAAAATGAGAGACAATAAACTGAAGACAATAAAAAAGACACTCTTATGGGGAGTGTTGTTATAAAAGGGAGCAGAGAAATGGGGTAGCACCCAGTACAAGAAGTGGGATTGAGAGAAGTTTGTTTGTATTTTTATGATAGCAGAAATGGCAGTTTGTTTACATATTAACTGTGAATGGTCTAATAACTAGTGGAAAATTGAAGATCTGAGAAGGAGGAGCAAATGATTGGAACATTATCTTTGTATAGATTAGGGAATGGGGTCTCTCACAGAAGTGGAAACTTCAGTCTTCCATCTGTACCTAGAGAGTTTAATCATAGTGACAAGAGAGATACAAAGTATATAGATATACGATATCAGTACATACGTTGACAGAGGGATGGTGAGAGTTTGTGGAAATTCTCTTGTGATCACTTCCATGTTTTTTCAGTAAGAATAAGGATACTAAAAGAGGTATTAGTGGTTCAAGGACTGAGAGAATGCATGAAAAAGTCACCTGGGAGAGTGGGACTTTGATCAGAATAGAAAAATAGAAACTCTTTGCCAGGGAGCCTTAAGGGACCACTTGAAGTTCATTGTCATGATCTTATTTTTTTTTTTTTAGGTGAGACTAGCCTCAAACTTGTGATCCTTCTGTCTCAGCCTCTCAAGTACTGGGATTACAGGCATGTGCCACCACGTCACCATGCCTAGCTCACTAAGTTTCATCCATTTTTCTTGCTTCCTCTATTGACATCTGTTCTTTTGGCTGACAGGGAAATCAATTGATCCTATCATGGCCATTCCATTGGAAAACTTGAGGGTAACTGACATATGTCTTGGGCATCACTCATAGCAGTCCCTCCTTATTAGCCTAGAGAGGAAATTGCTGGGAGATTCTGGTCCATCATGCTTCCACTCAACAGAGGACAGGGAAGAGGGGAAGTACAAAAATTTCCATAGAGATGATGGAGCCAAGAATTAATTGAGGCATTCATTTCTTTAAACCCTAAAACCAGTAATTTTCTTAGTGACTCTGGACATTCACACAGTACAAGCAATATAATGAACTAGTAACAGGTGCCCAGAGTCTCCACAGTCTTACTCTGAGGCATCCTTTGATCAGCCCCTCCCTCTACAAATCCTTGATGAATGAGCTCTTGCACTTCTACTTTGCAGCCGAGCTCTAGATGGATCTTCATAGTCTAGGTTCAATGTTGAACCAACACTGTCTTCTAATCAGCCTCCTCACCATGGTCAGGCAAAAAAAAAAAAAATGCTGAATCCACAAAAGTCAGTGTTTATTGTTGTTGTTGTTGTAAGAACTTTAATACATATTCCCTGTGGGAAAAATCTCATCAGTGACTTCATTTTTAAATTTATTTTTATTTTTCATATTTTAAGTTTATTTGTATTCCTTATAGGAATATCAATAAACAACCTCAATGCATCTATATTTCTACATGTACAATAAAATAGAAAATTATTCCACAGAAAAAAAAACAAATCTTCTTTAGAACAAACCCAGGTAATGATGTGGATCTCACATATGGAACAACCTAAGTACTACTAGCACAAAATTATGGCTTTAAAAATAAAATCTTGGGTTTTGTTTTTTTAAGTTGTCTTTATCTTTCTTGAAATAAAAGATAAATTACTTAGAGCTATCATTATAAATTGAATATAAGAATACAAATAAGTAACAAGGTAAATAGACCCAAGAAGTAAAAATTAAGATGGGGACCAAGGCAGGGAAGGCTTTAGAAAAGGGGGGAGGCTGGCCTTGAGGGACAGGGAGTTTCCCGACACTGAGAAGGTGCTATGGTTTGAATGATGGTGTCCTCTCCCAAATTTATGGTGGTATTAAGAGGTTGGGTCTTTGTGGTGAGTGATTATATCATGAGGGCTCCACTCTAAGGAATAGAATAGAGCTACGTAAAAGGGTTCAATGGAACCAGTCAACAACCTTCATCTATCTCTTCCGCATGTGAGGAAGGCCATGGTTTTCAAGGTGCATTTCAGAAGCAGAGCCTGGGACCCTCATCAGACATCAAACCTATTAATGCCTTGGTCTTGGGTTTCTCAGCTTCCAGAACTATAAGAAACAAATTTTTACTGTTTATAAATTACCCAGTCTGTGATTCTTGCTACAGCAGCACAGGCTAAGAGGATATTTCATGTAAAACAAAAGGTGGAAGTGAGCCAAATATGTGTTAGCTAGAGAATAGCACTTTGTAATAGCAATATGAAAGAGAAAGATAGAAAGGGAGTTTTAAGATCAATTTGGAAGATGCTCAAATCCCTGGTTGAAGAGTAAGGTTTTAGCTGGGTATGGTGGCACATGCCTGTAATTCCAGTATTTGGGAGGCTACGAAAAGAGGATCACAGGTTTGAGGTCAGCTTCAGCAATTTAGCAAGAGCCTCAGCAACTTAGTGACTTAGTGAGATCCTGTTTCAAAATTTAAAAATGAGTAGGGCTGGGGATGTAGCTCAGAGGTAGAATGCCCCTGGGATCAATCCCCAGTACCATACATATATGCGTGCACATACACACACACACACACACACACACACACACACACACACAAAGAGTGAGGTCTTTCTCCTGTATGCAATGAAAAGTCTTTTAAGAGAGCAAGGGAGAGCCAGGCGTGGTGGCACACGCTTGTAATCCCAGTACTTTGGCAGGCGGAGACCGGAGGATCCGGGTTCGCGGCCAGCCTCAGCTCTCTCTCTCTCTCCTTCTCTCTCTCTCTCTCTCTCTCTCTCTCTCTCTCTCCCTACCTAGTGAGGCCCTCCGCAACTTCGTGAGACCCGGTTTCAAAATAAAGTATAAAAAAATAGGGCCGGGGGTGTAGTGCGGAGGTAGAACGCCCCTGGATTCAAAGAGAGCAAGGGAATGGTTATTTCCTGCACCTTGGGAAAGGCTGTCACAGCTCCCATGGGATCCCTTTGCAACTTAAGCCCTACATTTACTATGAGGCATTTTGAAAAATTTGTACTAAGAAATCTTCTCTCACTAAGGCTACAAGCTGGATAGGTATGTGTGTGTGTGTGTGTGTGTGTGTGTGTGTGTGTGTGTATGTGTATGTGTGTGTGTATGTGTGTGTATGCATGCGCATATTTACTTAGTGGGAAAACCACAGAGTTAGTGCAAAGAATCAGAAAATCCATATGCACAAACTGCCTTATCTATAAAATACATGAATAACACCTCACATGTAAGTACCACTATCTTC
>PVJS01043916.1:0-16871 GCA_004027185.1 Glis glis | reverse complement strand
CTCCTCCTCCTCTTCCTCCTCTCCCTCCTCCTCCTCCTTGTTCATTGGTGCACTGTAATTATACATCACGGTGAGGGTCAGAGTGGTAGAAACATACATGTGCACAGTGCTTGTTGTGTTTCCTTCCCAGGCCCCATCCTGCTCTCTTCCTCTCCCCATATATAATATTAAAAATTGCTATTGATAACTTCATATATGAACATAGAATTATTTGAGCTGTTTCCTTCATCTAGTCTCCTGCACATCACCACCACATCCCCATCCTCCACCTCCCCCAGAATCCCCTTCCACTATTCTACTAGGGTCTCCCCTTATTTATCTGAAGTTCTTTTTGTTTCCCAATTTCTCTCTAGCTTCCACATATGAGGGAAAATATATGGCCCTTCACTTTCTGGGACAGGTTAATCTCCCTTAGCCTCATATTCTCTAGTTCCATCCATTTTTTCTGCAATGACATTATTTTGTTCTTCTTTATGGCTGAGTGAAGTTCCATTGTGTGTATACACCATGGTTCCTTAATCCATTCATCTGTTGACAGACACCTAGGCTGGTTCCATAATTTGGCCATTGTGAACTGTGCTGCTATAAACATGGATATGCATGTATCCCTATAATATTCTGACTTCGATTCCTTTGGGAAGATCCCCAAGAGTGGTGTAGCTGGGTCATACAGTGGTTCCATTCCCAGTCTTTTGAGGAACCTCCACACTGATCTCCATGGCGGCTGTACTCATTTGCAATCCCACCAACAGTGTAAAGGGTTCCTATTTCCCCACATCCTTGCCAGCATTTATTATTGTTTGTTATTTCAACTGGAGTTAGACGAAATCACAGTGTAGCCTTCAGTTTCTCACCTCCTTGGTGCTAAACCCTTTGATCTCTGCCTCAGCCTCAAACATCCTTTCTCAGGGCTTTGCACTGGATGCCATCCCCCCAGCTCCCGCCGCCTGCCGCCTGCCGTCCACGGGGCGCTGCTTCCTTTCCACTCCATCACCACAGTGCTGGCCGCCTAGAGCATCTTGCTCCCCTCATGTTCCCAGAGCCTCATTCTGGCAAATGCTGTGGTCTGTCAAATCCTAGGAGGTCAGGATTTTGACATCGGGCTGATGGGAGAGAGGGAAGTAACCACACCGCCATGCTGTTTGCCCCCAAGCATGACTTTAGCCTATGCCTGCATATTTGTATTGTTCTTTAACGAACTGTCCAAGTCCCCACAGTGCTCCTTCCAAACCTTTTCTTTCTCTAATAATCCAACCCTGCCCTGGTTCCTCATTTGAGAGAAGTACCCTGACTATTAAGTTTATCTAAAAGACAGAGAGCAGTCGGGCGTGGTGGTGCACACTTGTAATCCCAGTATGTGGGAGGCTGAGACAGGAGGATCCAGGTTTGTTGCCAGCCTCAGCTACTTAGTGAGGCCCTGTTACAAAAATAAAGAATAAAAATAGGGCTGGGGGTGTAGCTCAGAGGTAGAATGCCCCTGGGTTCAATCCCCAGTACCACAGAAAGAATAAATAAATAAATAAAAAATAAAAGAGAGCATACGACATGATTTCTGAGCCTCTCCTCTTCATCTCAAAATCTCTTCACTCTCAGCTTCCCTTAGCCTTTTTTTTTTTTTTTTTTTTTTTTTTTGGAGAAAGAGACAGCTCTTTCTCCATTTTTTCTGCCAAGATTCATTCAAACTTATCCTCTGACTGGATCTTATTCCTTATAGTTTCAGCTATTATTAGCTTATCTTCCATCCCCTTGCCATGAGGTCAAATTCTTCTTGCCAATATATATGCTTACATCTTTGCTAGGTTTAAAAGTAAAACCTTCCCTTCTCTTGGTCCTGCAGCCATCTTAAATTATCACCTAACTCAAGTCCTTCGTTATCAACCAAATTAATCGAAGAGTTATCTCAACACACATCCTGTGTGTGTGTGTGTGTGTGTGTGTGTGTGTGTCTGTCTGTCTGTCTTGTGCTCTCTCTCTCTTGCACCTGGATTCTGAATCTCTTCCAACAAACACTGTTCAGAGATTAATAGAGAAAATAACAAACCAAACAACCATTGCTCCGTTGGTTTCTGTAGCTCCACCATGTGTTTCCTTTGTCTTTTTAATTGGTTTCTTTTCCATCTTCTAAGTGTTCAATATACTTTGCCCTGGATTCTACCCTTGGTGTCTCTCTCTTCCCTCCCTATCTGCTTCCTTGGTTCCAGATGCTTCTGCCATGCAGAGAGCTCCTCAGATAAGCTCTAACCTTCCTTCCAATTTCCACCCCATAAATCCACCTACCAGCTTGATCTTAGGTAAACATAAGTCATAGTATGTTAGGTAAACATACTATATAAAATATAAATTGCAGTAATAGCTGCAATTTATCCAGCATCTACTATGTTTCAGACATAGTACTAGACTATTTATTTAAATAATCTTATTTAATTTCTTGCACAACTCTAAAAGTATATGGTACTATATTCTCTTTACAGATAAGAACATCAAGGGTAAGGGAGGTTTAAAAACTTGTTCAAGAATGTATATTTTGCCAGGCAAGATGGTGCATGCCTGTATTCCCAGTGACTGGAGAGGCTGAGGAAGGAGGATTACAAGTTCAAGGCCAGCCTGGGCAATTTAGCAAGACCCTGTCTCAAAATAAAAAATGAAAAGGACTGGGGTTGTAGCTCAGTGGTAGAGTACCCTTGGGTTCAATCCCCAATGCTGCCAAAGAAAAAAATCACACACACACACACACACACACACACACGCACAGTGGAACTTAAGCCCTGATCCTAGAGCTTTGGGCTAAGGGCTAGAGGATCTGAAATCCTGGCTTTGACACTAATTGAGCCTGTATTTTGAATGTATCATTTAGCATGACTGGGCCATGGTTCTCTTATATATAAGATGAGGGTGTTACTCAACTCTAAATTCCCAAGTTTTTACAATTCTAAGATTGCAACATACCTCTCTGGCACATCAAATCCAACATGAATAAAAACAAAGTTACTTAGTTAGATGTGTTCCAACCTACTGCACTCCATTCAGGCCTAATCATTATAGAATTACTGGCACGTGCCTTTACAAGAGCCCCCCCCCCCCCATGGGTGTAGGATATGCTGTCCCAAGGCCATATTTGCAATAGAAATAGAAAGAGAATCCAGTTCTCATTTTGTGGTGGATAATCATTTCAGCAACCATCTGCAAATAGCAGGTTTGGCTATATTAAATGAGATCTTTGAGGGTGGTTCATTAGGGCTTTATAAAACGTCATTTTAAAGATCTAGAGGTTCCAAAAATTTTTACCTTCAAGTCAGTCTGTGAGATGTCCTGGAAGACAAAATGACCATTAAAAATACATAAAATCATGCAGAATAAATCACTTCACAACCAATTAGGACTTACTAAATCAAGTGTCAGTGATGTTAAATAACTGTACTTTTTATCTTTATAAAAGTAATACAAACTTAAAATAAAAAGTATAAAATTACAGATAAGAAAAAGAGAAAAATATTCATAACTCTACATCCTTGAGACATCTACTATTACTAGTTTTGCATATAATTTTCTGGCCCTTTTTCCCCTACACACTTAAAAAAAAAAGAAGGGATCTTACTCTAAATAATGTTTTTTATTTTAAAAATATATTGAACATCATCCTATGGTATTATGTGTCTTTCTCTTTAACCTTTTTTTAATTGAATACACAATCTGGAGTCAGGATATACCATAATATATTTAATCCATCTCTTAACATTGGCTAGTCAGGTTATTTTCACACTTTTACTCTTCTAAATGATGTCTATTCAATAGCCATGCAACTAAGTCTTTGCACAAGTCCTTGAATATTTTTTATCAATTCCTCAATATGTAATAGGAATGTCAAACACTTTGCAAGTTTTAAAAATCTTTGATATCAACCAGGTGTGGTGGTGTATGCCTGTAATCCTAGTACTTGGGAGGCTGAGACAGGAGGATCGCAGGTTCAAGGCCAGCCTTGGTAATTCAGTGAGGCCCTCAGCAACTTTGTGATACTCTGTTTCAAGATAAAAATAATAAAATAGGGCTGGGGTATAGCTCAGAAGTAGGATGCCCCTGGGTTTAATCCTCAAGAAAAAACAAACAAACAAAACCCCTTTGATACTGTTGTAACCAAACTGTTTCCAAAAAGTTTGCTCTAGTTTTCCTACTTTTTTCCACTTTCAACAGCACCTCATCCTATTAATTGTTGTAATTTTCGCCAAGTTGAGAGTTGTTTTAATTTGCATCTAATAAAATTCATACTAAATACCATGCCCAAACTTATAATATAACACTGTTTTGTTTTATTTTTAGTGTATTCTCCGTAACAAGAAAAACAGCATAGGAAAAGAGTAAAGAAGCCCCAAAGAGTTGGCAAATATATTAGGAATATGGGGTAACATTTATTTCTTGAAGCCATCAATGTAAAATTAATGTCCAGGGCTGGTTGTATAAAATCAAAGGAAGTAATAGACCAAACCAAGCAAACAAACAAAAACGGAATAGACTTTCAAAAAACAAAACAAGAAATAAATGAATTGATTATCAGAGAAACTATTACTCTTGAGTAAAACTATTTCCTTGTGATTCTATACAAAATAGAAAGACAGTCACGTTAACACACGATAATAGTTAATGGAGAAAACTCTGTGACACGGGAGGCAAGAAGCGACCCACACATTCTGCTTCAATAAAGCATTTCTAAATTGTTGTAAGACTCAGGCAAAGAAATTTTCTGGTGTCCCAAGAAAACTCTGGGATTCATCATTGGAAAAACATTCAGCGCAGTTGATAGGATGACCAACTCAGCCAGACATGGTGGCACATGCCTGTAAACCAAGTACTTGGGAGGCTGAGACAGGAGGATCACAGGTTGGAGGACAGCCTCAGCATCGTGGCGAGACTCTCACCAACCTAGCGAGACCCTGTTTCAAAATGAAAACTAAAAAGGGTTGGGGCTATAGCTCAGAGGTAGAATGCCCCTGGGTTCAATCCCTAGCACCACAAAAAGAAAACAAAACAAAAATTGACCAACCCAACTCTGATCTATCAATGACCTAGTTAATAAAATGACCAATTCATCAAGTCTTCAATAGCCAAAAGGTTTGCCCCCTGAGAACCTTAGCCCTCACTACAAAGGAGGAAAAGTAGTGGGGGGTTGAAAGGTTCTGAGACTTGGGTTCGAATCCCAATTCTGTTATTTCCGAGCTCTGTGACCTCTCTCGGGTAACCTGCTCAGAGTCTCACTTTCCGCTCTGGTGAAATAGGGATAACACCATTATGCTGCTTCCCCCAGAGTCGCCAAAAGCCTCAATGAGGATGATCAATGTGAAAAAACATCACTGTGAACAGTTAGGACTGAGGACTAGAAAGCTAAATATGGTGGTATATTAAAATCCATAAATCTCCCATGATCACCTTAAGAAGATTCCATAACAGTTCTCAAGCTCAGAGCATTAGTTGCAATCAAAGCCGGGAGGAGTTGTAGGGCTCATTTTTGCAAAATCTTTTAATAGCTATTGAGATCAAATAAACTTACAGCTCTCTGCTGTCTGGAAGCCTGGCTTTCTTAATCTTGCCTTGGCAAACCCATATTACAATTTGAAAAATGTGTTGTTTCCAAACCACCTGACTCTGTCCCCAGAGTGTATCCTGTCCACAATCTGCCAGGTGCCTGGCCTCCAATCCAGAGTCCCTTGATGTTTGTCACTTCCAACTCCTCCCACTCTATATCAAATTAGTCAAGGAGGGAAAATTCTTTTCATGAAGATATATATGAAGTTCTTGAAACTTCTTAATCAAAACCATAAAATTAGCCCTCAAAACGCAAAGGTAAAATTTTAACTTAAGTTGGCGAGTAGATATCTTGATGTGCTATATTTTTATGAATGGCAATTTGTGATAGGACTTGTTTGCTATTTTGCAAAACACGAAAATAACTTCCAACAGTGTTTTCTTCTTTCACACACAAGTTGAATACTTGCTCTTGGAATTCCACACGGATCAGTTGACATTGGCTCTCTCTCTCTTATCAGTTGTCAGTTTTACCTGTCCCAGAATGGAGACTCAATCATCCCATCTCCCGTTCACCCTGAGAACTTGGACAGGTACCTATCAGCTCATCAGAAGGGCTATTTACTATAACTGCTCACTCAGTACGTGATACCGCTTTGTTGGACGGCTGCACTATCAAGATGCTGTCTGTGACTCTGTGTTCTAAGGAGGTCGTTTCGTGGAAGACAAGAAAGGAACCCGATTTACTCATTTATCCAGTGTTGGAATATAGCGTTGAACCAAACGGCGTTCTTGCTCTCATGGCGCTTACATTCTAGAAAAGGAGATGTGTTATAAACAAGTAAATCGATGCCTAATGATGCCACAGGCAGTAAGGACTGCAGTGGTTGAATTTTATTTAACAACTTGGCTAGCAATGGTGAACGCCCAGCTGTTTGGTTCTGGATATTGACATGAAGTCTTCTGTACACATGACGCACATCTATGGTCAGTTGCTTTGAAATAAAAATTGCCCTCAAATATGTGAGTGGAGCCGGGCGTGGTGGCCCACACTTGTAATCCCAGTACTTGGGAGGCTAAGACAGGAGGATCGCAGGTTCGTGGCCAGCCTCAGCAACTTAGTGAGACCCTGCTTCAAAACAAAAAATAAAATAAGCCTAGTGGTCTACCTCAGAGGAAGAGTGACCCTGGGTTCAATCCCTAGTACCAAAAATAAATAAATAAATTTTTAAAATGTGAGTGGATCTCATTCAATCAGGCAAAACCATCAAGAACAACAACAAAAGCCCTGAGATTTCTCAAAAGAAAAAGGAATTCTACTTCAATACTGTAACATAGAAATTCTGCCCAAGTTTCCAGACTGCTAGCCTGCCCTACAAATTACAAACTTGGCAACCCCTTCAATTGCATAAGCCAGTACTTTAAAATAAATCTATGTATTTATATATTGATATACCCTTTGAATTCTCTCTCTCTCTAGAGTATCCTGACTGATACAAGTGCTTTGAGGAACATGAAGCAGGTGAAATAGGGAGATAATATGGGGTCCAGTTTGGAAAGACTGTCCTGGGAGGGCTCCCTGAAGAAAGGAAGCTTCAACAGAAGCCCGAATCAAGTGATAGAGATGGGACATTCCAGTCTGTACCAAACACAGTTGAGTGGGTGTGGGGGGAGTAGTTCTAATGTCATATAACACAACAGGGCAACTCTAGACTGTAGCAATTAATTCTATATTTCAAAATAACTAGAGGAAGCTAGGTGTAGTGGCACATTCCTGTAATCCTAGTACTTGGGAGGCTGAGCCAGGAGGATCACAGGTTCAAGGTCAGCCTCAGCAACTTAGCAAGGCCCTCAGCGACTTAGAGAGACCATGTTTCAAAATAAAAAATAGGGCTGGGGGTGTAGCTCAGAGGTAGAATGCCGTGGGGTTCAATCCCAGTCTTTCTCTCTCTCTCTCTCTCGCTTTCTCTCTCTCTCTCTCTCTCTCTCTCTCTCTCTCACACACACACACACACACACACACACACACATATATGCAAAAAGAGAATCCAAGATGAACCCTAAGTTTGTAGTCTAAGCATCTTAGCAAGGATTTTGCCATTAAAAAGATGGGGAGCCTAAGGTGGGTGAATTTTGGACCTGATCCATTTGATGGACCAATTAGACATCTAAGTGAAGGTGATATCCAAGCAATTGTGTATCCTGAAGAATTGCCCAACTCAAAATATTGGGTTTAAATCACACAATTCCATTTTGCTTTCTGGACATCACTTACGGACCAGCAGAGTGGTGTTGTCTGGCTTGCAATGGTCTCAATCTAATAGTACGTTTATTTAAAGATGACTACTCTCCTTGTTAGTTATTCAAATATTGAAATAATTTAGGAAAAGTGATAAATTATAATTAATTCTTCCCAAGGCCTATGTTTTAGGAGTTTTCATATATCCTTTTGATGTGATAAAAGCTCTTGATAGGTATAATTATTAAACAAATAATCTGGTCATGGTGGCACATGCCTGTAATCCCAGTTCTTGGGAGGCTGAAAGTGGAGGATCTCTGGTTCAAGGCCAGCCTCAGCAATTTAGCAAGACCCTGTTTCAAAATTAAAAATAAAAATGAGGGGTAAGGGTGTAGCTCTGAGGTAGAATGTCCCTGGATTCAATCCCCAGTACCAAAAAAAAATTTTAGGTATAAGGAGAAGACATAATATCAATTAATCTATTAATACTGATAGAAATAGGCAATGTATATACCTATCCCTAAATAGATGATTCTGAAATCTCCATAAAGAAAAATTGTACCTAGATTCGAGGGGAATGTGATCAGAATTGCTTCGAAGGAAGATACACCGCTAAGGCGTTTTTCAAACATTAGCTTTAGCCATAAGCTGCATCTAGCTTCCCTTGAGCAGCAAATCCGTACAAGTACTGGTCCCAAGAAATTCCCAGTAAAACAAGCTGCCTACCTCATTGACGGCGCTTTGAGATTGAGAAAAAGTTGAGCTTTAATCCCCCCAAATCACTATACACTGTCCTTTACATGTGCTTAGGAAACAGGACCTGCATGTAGCTTTCTGCTTCGTTCATGCCTGCTATGGACAAAGGACCATGAGGGGAGCCTGTCACATGAAAGCCAGCCAGTTCCGTCGCACTTCGCCGGAGCCCAGCCCTCTCTCACTGCAGACGCCTTTGGAGTCACAGAGTGGCAGTCAGCCGGGCTGTTATGGATGCCCGACACATGGCAGACCTGGAAATAAATGTTACAGAAAAGGCCACAGGGCCATAATAGAGTTGTTATGAGAGCTGAGCTGAGCACTGCAAAATGCCTGAACATCCACTACCCAGAGAGGAGCAGAAATTGCCGAGCCTGTTTGGGGGTAGATGACTGGCCACGCCGGCTGGTTCCAGCTTCCGTATCTGCCACCGACGCGCAGAGTGCCTTCGAATGCCTTTTAGAAAAAACCGGAAATCCAGACAAGCTAGTTTCCAATCAGCAAGGAGTGAAGAAGAAACCATGTTTTCTTGTGTTCTGTCTCTCTATGGAGAACTGAGAGCTTCTAATACTCAGAAGTCTGAGAGCCAGGTCACAGAGATCTTGCCTCAACTACTCTGACAGAGAAGGGCCCGAAAGCTCAGGGCTCAGCTCCTGCAAAAAACAAAATCCCTCTTCCTGTATTCAGCTATTCAGCCCCTGTCCTTTATATGTCTTTGTTTTGAAAGGAGTGTATGGGTTGAAGTTTTCTTAAGGTTGATTATCTTTTGACAAATGATATAAAACATCTTTAGCAAAAATTTCTCTTCCTTCCTTCCTTCCTTCCTTCCTTCCTTCCTTCCTTCTTTCTTTCTTTCTTTCTTTCTTTCTTTCTTTCTTTCTTCTTTCTTCTTTCTTTCCTTTTTTGGTACTGGGGATTGAGCCCAGGAGCATTCTACCTCTGAGCTATACCCCAGCCCTTTTTAAAAATTCTTCTTATTTTGAAACAGGGTCTCACTAAGTTGTCTCATATTTAATTATCTGGAAATGTTTGTGCAGAATTGCTTTTATTTTTTTTTCTTTCTGTGGTGCTGGGGATTAAATTCAGGAACCTTTACCTCTAAGCTACAACCCCAGCCCTTTTTATTTTTTATTTTGAAACAGGGTCTCGCTAAGTTGCTGTGAGTGTCGCTAAGTAGCTGAGGCTGGCCTCGAACCTGTGATCCTCCTGTCTCAGCCTCCCAAGTCCTAGGATTATAGGCGTGCACCACCACACCTGGCTGCTATTATTTATTATAAGGTTACTCTTCATAAAGGCTTTTTAAATGAATTTTACTTTGTCTTTGGAGTGTAGACATTCTTCCTCTGCTCCTATTGGTAATTCAGGATCCAGTTATTGTTTTATTTTTTGGTCACCACACGTTTTACCTAGTGTCCATAAAAAATATCTAACCGACGTGAAAGTTTCCAAAAGTTAATTTTCTGGCATTCCTCTGATGTCATTCTTAACTCTGTCACCTTGACACCGTGTGGACTCCTCCAGGAAGCCAGGCTCAGAAGAGTGAAGATGTGTCAACAGGCAGGGTTGTGGGTGAATGTACCACTCTGAAGGCATTAAACTTTCATGGATGTGTTTATGTATTATACATGTACAAGTCAGCAAGTCTGTATTAGAAATAATCTGCAAAAGCAATACATTAATGCTGGATTATTAATATTTGCTTACACGTTCAACAAATGGCTCCTTTTTTGTGGCCAAAATCCTCCCCCCAAATAACACCATGCCCTGGTGTCCGATCCTCCTCTGGCTGCAGCCCTCGGGTGCCCTGTGTAGCTCTGAAAATCTCAATTTGCATACAGACTCTCAGCCTTCTGAATTATCCTTGTTTCTGTGTGGAATTGTAAAGGTTGAGTGGTGAGGGCTTAAAGAATCCTCTTAAATAATTAACTGGAGTAAACAAATAACATCTTGAAGAGCGAGGGTTTTTTTCCCTCCCCCTGGGAGAAAAACAGCAAATTCCTTAAGATAATAAATTAGATAGGAAGGGACCGGCATTCTTAAAGGATCTATACAGTAGGGATGGAAGGAGGGTGGGAAAAGTAATATAGGTTTTTGGTTAGTTGCTGCTGGTGGCAGAAATGGCTTCTTTTCTTTTCTTAATCATTTTTGCCCTATTTAAAATTTTTTATCTATTTTTAAATTGACACATAAAATAGTACATATTTATGGGGGACCATATGATGTTTTGATACATGTATACATTGTGTAATGTTCAGATCAGGGGAAGCATTTGTATGTCCTTAACAGAAATGGTTTCCTGTGATCTTTATCAACATAGCAACAGGATCTATGGAAAGTGAGAGTTAAAAAATAAAATCATTGCAGGATTGCTGTAGGGATACCAAAGATACATCATTAATGTCCTAAGAAGGATGTGTGTGTGTGTGTGTGTGTGTGTGTGTGTGCGCGCGCGCGCACGCGCATGCATGTGTGTAGATAGGGGAAAACAGTTACCCCTCTCAAAAGGGTTTAATAAGAGAATAAAGAATGTGGGACATAAGGGATTTTTGGGGTACTAAGCTGTCCTGCCCACCAGCTGATGAAGAAACTACAGACGATTTTCATGAAAAGATGAACATTTAAAAAACGAAAACAGGAACGTTTTATGATGCCACTGATAATTTCATGGAAACATGAAGATACTTATGTGGAGCCAAATTTCATTATCCAAAGAATGAAGGGGAAAGATGGACTTCCAGAGCGGGTGCGTTAGTGCTGTGGTCAGAGTGCAACTACCCCAGGCAGCCCCGAACGCCCCGCGGGTTTAATCCTCAGTACCAAAAATAAATAAATAAAATAAAATTCTGCCTGAAACCCTTTCTTCTTTGAACTCCATCCAGTTTATTTCCATTTATTATAGAATTTATTCTGCATTCATTCACCCTTGAAACTTTTTGGAGCACTTACTATATACATGGCAATAAATAGGCCCGGGGCCGCAGAGATGGACAGGCTGAACTCTCTGCTCTTGCGGGACGTGTAGTCCAGCTGGAGGGACGGGCAATGTACTATGGAACCCGTAGGAACAGAGGGGTGTCTTTAAGGAGATATGGGGGGCACTAGAAAAATTTCCTGAAAGATCTAGTGTCTTTAGTGAGTCTAAGAAGCCAAGTAGAAGTTAGCCACGCTGAGCATCGAAGGCACTGAGGTTCGTGCCAAACCTGGAAACGGTATGACAGGAACTTTATTGGTCCTTGGTGTTTCTTTTGACTGAGTTCATAGTAGTCCATCTTGTCTCCACCTTCAGACTGACTTCAGACTGTCTGAGGGAGGAATTAGATAATGTGCCAGCCACAGAATGGCAAGAGATAGCTTCCATGAGGAGGAGTCAAATTATTATTATTATTATTATTATTAATTATTATTATTATTATTATTTTGGTACTGGAGATTGGACTCAGGGTCATTCTACCTCCGAGCTTCACTCAAGCCCTTTTTATTTACTTTGAAACAGGGTCTTGCTAAGTTGCTGAGGCTGGCCTCTAACCTGTGATCCTCCTGTCTCAGCCTCCCAAGTGCTGGTATTATCCAGCGTTTATTATCATTATTAAAACTGGCTCACTCTCTCATCTTTTTGAAATCCCATTAAACTGCTCTTCAAATGAGCATTTAAATCTTGCTGTTTGCTTCTTCACCCCTCTCTTGCCCCTCTGGTCGCAGGCAGGGCCGGAGGTAAATACTGAAGCCAAAATGAAAACTCAAGGGGAGAGGCTGAGACAGGAGGATCGCAGGTTCGAGGCCAGCCTCAGCAACTTAATGAGACCCTGTTTCAAAAGAACAAAGTACTGGGGGTGTAGCTTAGAGGCAGAATGCCCCTGGGTTCAATTCCTACTACAAAAAACAAAACAAAACAAAAAACTCCAGGAAATGAGAGAGGACCATAGAATTGAGTGGAGTCCCAGAGCTTCCTGTTAGGACCCTCTCTTAATGTCACCAGGGTGTAGACAGTAACTTTCCTCAGGGCTGAGGTGGGGAGGAGAGCGGGGGGGGGCTCATTACTCCCCCTAAGAAGGTCCCCCCAGGTCAAGCAGGAGGGCGTGTGCTGGGCAGAGGCGGGAAGTTGGTGACGCTTGCTCTTTGGTAACCGGCTGGAAGTCAGTGGGGCTTGAAATTGTGATCTTCTGATTTGGGAATTCTGAGCAAAATCTTTTCCTTGTTTTCTAAGCATGACTACCAGTGAATACTGGTTTTTTTTTTTCTGGTTTAAATGTGAAGCAAAGAGACATATGATATAATTTTAAAGCGATACATTCTTAAGTCTCTATTTCATTTTAAGCAACTGGACGACCACCAAAATTGCATCATTGAGCTGGGTGGTAACATGTACATATATAACTTTTGATGTACATCTCTGCCTCTCGATCAGTTTCCACATCGCCTGCCCGTTTATATCAGATTCTCGGAAGCCCACTGAAAATTAGCAAAAGAAGATGATGTGTGAAAAGACAGAAATAGTATCCAATCCTTGCTGAAGGTCTCATTTAGTAGAATGGGAACGCCCAGGGGAGGAAAGAATAGTAACATTTCCTTTCCTGCAGGGCCCTATTGCTTTTTCAAACTATTTCCACCTTTCATCTGTTGTGACCTCACAGCTGTTTTTGACAGATGGAGAGACAGGTAGCAGCCCGTCAAGTGACACCCAAGCCACACCTCCCAGAGCTGCCGCATCCCAGGCGTAATCCTTCCTTTCTTCTGCCAAATCCTCCTGCTTTCTTCAACAAAGAACGTGAGTCTCCGATCGCACCTCGAAATAGCTGGCACGTTCCTCACTGCGACCTTGTGACCAACGTCAGGAGCCCGAAAAGCTGTACGGAGGAGAAGTCATGAATTCCAGCGCCCACTGGGACCAAGGAGATGGCTTGAGAGGGGTCAGGGTGGGGTGAAAGACACTCTGAAGAGGTGGGAACCCCAGAGAACCCAGGCTCGGCTACAAGACGGTGTTGGCTAGAGCAAGCCTGCAGGGGTGCAGAAGGCGGACTGTGCACCCCTCTTCCCCAATACCTTCCCAGTGTCCTCATCTCGGTAGCTCCAAGAGGACATATATAGCTCAGAAACAAAAACAGTACAAATTGGGGATTCCACCCCCCCATTTACTAAAGTGGTTGCTAAACGTTTACCTGTACACTGCTGCCTAGGAGAATTCAAATCCCACTTTTATTAATGGTGCATGAGCACCATTTGCTTCTGTAATACTCATTTGCTTCTGTATCCTGCCCAAAGGCTCCAAATTTGAGGCTCCTGCTCTAGGGGTGAGGCTGTCATTGGCCCTGTGCCAAACTGAATCCTTGTTTCTTCCCTCTCTCTTTTCTTTTTCTTCTTCTTCTTCTTTTCTTTTTCTTTTTCTTTTCCCTTTTCTTTTTCTTTTTGTGGTATTGAGGATTGAACCCAGGGGCATTCACCTGAGCTACACCTCTGAGCTACACCTCCAGCCCTATTTTATTTTTTATTTGGAAACAGGGTATCCCTAAGTTGCTGAGGGCCTTGCTAAGTTGTTGAGGCTGGCCTCAAACCTGCAATCCTCCTGTCTCCACCTCCCACGTACTAGGATTGCAGGCGTGTACCACCAAGTCTGGCTCTCTTTTCTTCTTTCCTCCCTTCCCCTCACTTCCTGACTATTGGGGGTGCTCCGGCGGATGCTACTTGCTCCGTAATCCAGCCACGGAGGGTTGCTGCTTTAAAGCAGCTCCCTGAAAACTATTCCGTGGTTCCTGCCACAGAAGGTCGCTGATAATAATTTGCAGAATAATTACATTTAATAATTGGGGGATAGGGGAGGAGACAGAGATGACAAATTCTCCCAGCCTTCTGTAGCCTGGGTCTTATTTTTATAGAAACTTTAGACAAAACATCATAAAAGTTAATCAAACACAGAAATCAACAATTATCATGGGTTACGGTAAAGAAGGTCAGTGAGGCAGGCATGTGACAAGCTTAGGGGAAGGAAGGATTAACCATTACTGGGCGGAGACGACATCAAAGACCGCATCTTGAAGGTTACACCAGGTCCCTTGGAATGTCCACTTGCGGATGAATCCCACCCAGCCAAATATCTTGTATTCAAACTCAGCTGGTCCAAGATGATAATCTCAATGTGCGTTTCTAAGACGGCCCTTGACACCTGACTTCTAAGGAAGAGATCAATAAGGCGGCCCTGAAAAATTACTACAAAGGAAACAAGGTAAAAGCAATACAACTTGCCAACAGGTGTTTGAGCAACCCGCCTCAGAGTTACCTGCTCTCAGTTGAAACTCTTCAGCCCACCTCTACTGCTAACACCTGTGAAATTGTTCAATAAAACAATCCCACAAGCCCTGTTCTGTCTCTCAAATGTGTAGTCTGTTACATTTCTTGTCAATGAGGCAGCACATAATTCATTTAGAGGGCCGTGTGAGGTGTTCCTGAATAACAAATGAAGATTTAGTTCAAACATTGCTGACGGGTCTTGGTGCGCTCACCGGGTTTATGGATCCCTTTCATGGGAACGCACTTTGCAAAGTTGCATTTGCAAGTTGTTTATTCAGTGACTAAAGGTATCCATTATATTTTTGTCATCTTTTGTAGACATGAATAAAAGGAAAGAAAATAATCACCGGAGAAAGCTATTCCAGATTTTTGCAAGTTGAAGTACTGTGTTAAAAAACGGAATAATATGTCTAGTATTAGACACATCGATGGATAAAATAAAATAATCATAAGTATAACTGCATTTTGTTCTTGGCAGGAAACAATTTCCAGTCAATAGTGGAAAAGCTTAAGAAACAAAGCCCATGAACTATCTAGAAATCAGGTTCTTAAACTGGAGGGCACAGACACCAGGAGGGTCATAGAGAGAATTCAGATGGTCTCCGACCTTGAATGTGAAATTAATTACATTATTTTCACTCGATTCCAACTGAAATTCAGTATATCCTTCAATTATAAATCAAGGCAACAGCCAATAGTACCTGCCTCTTTATCACCAAGAAAAGTCACAGATATTTTCCTATCAAATTACAGTTGTAGATATCTGAAAATATTGTTTATGTTCATTACTTCTTGAAAATTATAGTAATTATTAGATATACTGCTAGGTTTTGTTTTTAAAAGCACATACATTATTACACCATGCATTTGACTTTTATATATTTTGATAACTATAATTCCACATAATTGGTTTTTTTGTAATCTCTATACATTCTATACATTCTATTTTATGCATTTAAAAATATTATCCTGAGAAGGGGTTCGTAGACTCTACTAGATTGCCAAAGGGATTAGGATTCAAGGCATTAAAAACAGCACTAAGAGAAACACATGCAACATAGAACCCTTACTACTCAAAGTGGGGCCCATGGAACAGCAATTGAGCATCACCTGGGAACTTGTTAGAAATGTGGAATTTCAGGTCCCATCCCATAATTTGCATTTTAATAAGATCCCAGGGAATTAATTACAAAAGTTGAGGTGGGCAGTCTTAGCCTTTAGTCCTGCACACTACCAACCTTACTACTTCCTTCTTCCTATATGACCTGAATAATTATCTGAAACAATAGCCTAAAAAAACCCAAGGAATCAGGAGACCACTGATAAAGTCAAGTCTAGACCAAATTGATTTTTACAAGGCTCATGGAAGAGAGGGTGGCTCTTTTGAGAATTCCACTTCTAGCAACATAGAAGAGTAAAACTCCAAGGTGGGGGGCGGAAAAACAAATCGTGATCAAAAATCTTGTCGCATTTTCTCATGCTTAATTCGGTCATTCCTTTGTAGGAAATAAAATAAGGTCATCTTGTTTAGTGTTACCTCAATGGAGTGAAATTGCTACACCGTTCTTTCACTCAAAGAACTATTCATAGATTTCTATTCTCAAGCATGTTATTTATACGCTGCCTAAAAGTAGGTTTCACAGTTATTTAGAATCATGCAACATCAACAGAGTACTTCTTTAATTTTGATTTGAAGAGTGAAACACATTTGAATTTCCTAATATAATATTTGGGGGGAACCCGAAGTGAGACGATTTAGATAACTATGATATGTAAGAAAAGATATTAGAGCCCACTGATTACTTAAAAGCTTAAAACAGATTGACTTCTATGTATGGTGTATGCTTCTGAAATTAAGTGCAAATTGCAGCAATATGGTTTGATAATCTAAATTTTATTAATAGTCCAAGGTCAGTGTTTTCTTCACACTGCAGTCTCTGATCCTGTCTTTATTTAAAACCTAATGTTTTCCATCATAAACTTTTGCACTATTTTTCTTTTTTTTTTTTTTTGCGGTACCAGGGATTGAACCCAGGGGCGTTCTACCTCTGCGCTACGCCCCTGGCCCTATTTTTTATACTTT
>PVJS01043914.1:0-16877 GCA_004027185.1 Glis glis | reverse complement strand
GTCTAAGTAGCTGAGGTTGGTTGCGAACCTGCGATCTTCCTATCTCAGCCTCCCAAGTACTGGGATTACAAGCATGCGCCACCACGCCCGGCTTCTGCTAAATTATTTTTTAAAGGGTAAAGAAAGACTCTCTTTCCAGGACCCTCCCCCAAAAGGGGGTGGGAGAAGCTGTTTTGTCCTCTATCTTTCCCTAACTTAAAATAAACTTTCACCGGGCGTGGTGGTGCACACTTGTAATCCCAGTACTTGGGAGGCTGAGACAGGAGGATCCAGGTTCGCGGCCAGCCTCAGCTACTTCATGAGGCCCTCCACAACTTAGTGAGACCCTGTTTCAAAATAAAGAATAAAAAATAGGGCTAGGGGTGAAGCTCGGAAGTAGAACGCCCCTGGGTTCACTCCCTAGTATTGCAAAAATAAATAAACAAACAAACAAACTTTCATATTTCTATTTAAAAAGAGTAAAGGGAAAAAAAAGAATAGAAAACCAAGAGATCAGAGCAAAAAATTAGAGAGGACCATAGACTAGACTCAGAGATTAAATGCATGGGGCACCTTTCATGGAGAGGAGAGGGACTGGGCCCTAGACACCAAGCGCCACCAGTCAAGTCTCCTCCCGCTGACCCTGACCTGTTAGATAGGGCAAATGCAGCATTTTTTGGTTTCACAGTTTCCATTTCTCCATCATAACACTCTAGTTTTCTTTTAAAAAGTCATCTCTCAGCTGAGCACAGTGGCGCACACCTGTAATCCCAGACTTGGGAGGCTGAGATAGGAGGATCGCAGGTTCATGGCCAGCCTCAGCTACTTAGTGAGGCCCTCCACAACTTAGTGAGACCCTGTTTCAAAATAAAGAATAAAAAATAGGGCTGGGGGTGTAGCTCAGAGGTAGAATGCCCCTCGGTTCAATCCCCAGTACCGAAAAAAAAAAGTAAAGTTCTGTTATGAAGGAGGAAGGGGAGAACAGCCGTTGGGTAAGTGACCAGCAGTCTCTACCGCAAAATCTTCTTGTACTTCCTCGTTGGTGATTAGCATGTTGAAAGCCTGTTAAATACCATGCAAGGCATTTTGGATTTTGTAGCTGTCCTAGAAGAGATGGTTGCTGAGTGCACCAATCCGAATGCCTTCAGCTGTAAGTAACAACGACAAAAATTCAAGTAGCTTAAACGATGAAGAAATTTCCCACTGCATTACAAGAAGTCCAGAAGCCGACCAGCTCCAGGGTTGGGTAATTCGGCAGCTCTGTGTCATCAAGGCCCCATAATGCCCTTCTCTCTACTTCCCCATCCTCAGTGTGCTGGTTTTGTTCTCCAAAATCTCCCCTTATGGTCAAAAGAGGGCTACAGCACTTGTACCCTCATATCCTAAGATTACAACGTTGAGAGAACGACATTAAGGAAAATGTTCTTTGGGAAGGAAACAGCTGGTTCACGCAACTGCATTCAGGCAGCGGGCTGGCTGGAGGGTCTAAGATGGACTGCCTCACCTATATATCTGTGGTCTTGGCAGGGGTGGTAGAAAGGGTGGGACCCCTCTCTACGTCATCTCTCAGAATTCAGTAGCGTGGTGGCGCACGCTTGTAATCCCAGTACTTGAGAGGCTGAGACAGAGGATCGCAGGTTTGAGGACAGTCTTAGCAATTTAGTAAGGCCATCTGCAACTTAGTGAGACCCTGTTTCCAAATAAAATAATAAAAATAGGGCTGGGGGTGTAGCTCAAAGGTAGAACCCCCTTGAGTTCCATCCCCAGCACCACCAAAAAATAAAAATAAAAAAAAAGATCCAGTAGCCGGGCATGGTAGCGCACGCTTGTAATCCCAGTACTTGGGAGGCAGAGACCAGAGGATCTGGGTTCGTGGCCAGCCTCAGCTACTTAGTGAGGCCTCCTCAACTTCGTGAGACCCAGTTTCAAAATAAAGTATAAAAAATAGGGCCAGGGGTGTAGCTCGGAGGTAAAATGCCCCTGGGTTCAATCCCTGGTACCGCAAAAAAAAAAAAAAAGATCCAGTAGTGTAGCAGGCTTCTTCACAGAGCAGCTGGGTTCCCAGGGGGCAAGCCCTTGTCAAGCCTCTGCTTGCCTCCCATTGCGCCAGGCCCAGAGAATCTCAGTTCCTTGGAGGTCATCAGTGTAAGTATATCCCAAGTAGGTCCTTGTAGGGAAAGTTTATCTTCAAGAGCTTACAAAATAGCTGGGTGTGGTGGCGCACGCTTGTAGTCCCAGTACTTGGGAGGCTGAGACAGGAGGATGGCAGGTTTGAGGACAGCCTCAGCAAGTAGAGAGACTCATCAACTTAGTGAGACCCTGTTTCCAAATAAAAATAAAATAGGACTGCGGGTGTAGCTAGGAAGTAGAATGCCCCTGGGTTCAATTCCCAGTGTCACACATACAAAAAAAAAATGTATTATGAAGACTTTAGGACAAAAATATTAAACACAACTGAGCTGGCGTGGTAGTGGATGTACTTGGAAGGCTGAGACAGGAGGATCACAGGTTCCAGGCCAGCCTCAACAATTTAGTGAGGCTGTCAGCAACATAGTAAGACCCTGTTTCCAAATAAGAAATAAAATCAGGCTGGGGGTATAGCTCAGGGGTAGAATGCCTCTGGGTTCAATCCCCAGTACCACTAAATAAATAAATAAATAAGTAAATATTGAGCCAGGCATGGTGGTCCACCCTTGTAATCCCAGTACTTGGGAGGCTGAGACAGGTGGATTTCAGGTTCATAGCCGGCTTCAGCTACTTAGGGAGGCCCTCTGCAACTTAGTGAGACCCTGTTTCAAAAGAAAGAATAAAATATGGACTGGGGGTGTAGCTTGGAGGTAGAATGCCCCTGGGTTCCATCCCCAGTACCACAAAAATAAATAAATAAATAAATAGGGCTGGTAGGGTAGCTCAGGGGTAGAACAGCCCTGGGTTCAATTCCCAGTATAATAATAATAATAATTAATAATTAATAATAATAATAGAGTCAACACTTGTGAAGTGCATCATCCTTAGAAGGGGACAATAAGGCACCATTTCCCTGAATTCCCCCTTTCTGTTCCCAAAAACCCAGTCAAGTGAAGGGAACAATGAGAGCAAGCCTGGGCCGGAATGTCCAATTGCCTATCTTGAAGGACGCTGGCTTTCTCTTCTGCACACTGGACACTAGAGCAAGATAGTGTTCTCTGTAGAAGCGACTTCCCCACGCGTGCACCAGAACAGTTGCTCCTTGGGATGCTGGTAACATTAGCAAACTAAGCAAAGCGATGCTGAAGATGTCACAGCCTAACACATAAAACTGCTAATGACAGGGTGGAGCTGAGGCCACCGTGGAAAGGATGCGTGTCACCCATCCAGCTGTGAGGCTGCGAAGCTCCCCGAGAGGGACAGGGGTGCTGTCCGTTCAGCCTGTCACCACCCAACTCTTCTTGGAGCCGTCACTTATCTCTTGGGCATTCCGCAAGGGATTGTATATCTCGCACACCATCTCTGGGCACTTTCTTCAGCCTTTCAGCAACTACCCCATTGTCCTGGTACCACTGAGCTGAGGACGTGACATGAGGTAAAAACGTTACCGCGCTGGGCTTGGTGGCACATGCTTGTAATCCCAGTACTTTGGGAGGTGGAGACCGGAGGATCCAGGTTCGCGGCCAGCCTCAGTTCTCTCTCTCTCTCTCTCTCTCTCTCTCTCTCTCTACTTAGTGAGGCCCTCCGCAACTTCGTGAGACCTGGTTTCAAAATAAAGTATAAAAAATAGGGCCGGGGGTGTAGCGCGGAGGTAGAACGCCCCTGGGTTCAATCCCCGGTACTACAAAAAAAAAATGTTACCAATGCAATAGATACCCCAGAACCCCCTCAAGGGTCAAACCTCCTTCCTCCCCACAGAATTGTTCATTTTTCTGAAATGGTTGTCAAATGTCCCCATGCACTTCTTTATTCTTTCGCTACGTACGTATGTCTCCCTAAGTAACAAAACATTTTGCCTTGCATTTAGCCAATATTGCGACAGCTGGCACAATGGACATAATGGTGATGAATCAAGACAGACAGCAATCACCCAATGACCAGTCGCGATTGTGGTAAGTGCTACAGAGCAAAAGCACTGGTAGTCACGAGAGCCCTGCCGCCAGAGCTGCCAAGCCTGGGTTCACCTGGCAGGTGGAGGGCAGGTTCAAAGGCCTGCCAGGCGCTCTGAACATTCACATCATCTTGATGGGAAGGCACTCGCTGCCCAGGTCATTCTTTTTGTTTGCTGTACTGGAGATTAAACCCAGGGGCATTCTACCTCCAAGCTATGCCCTCTTTTTTTTTTTTTTTTTTTTTTTTTTTTTGCAGTACCGGGGATTGAACCCAGGGACATTCTACCTCCGCGCTACACCCCCGACCCTATTTTTTTATACTTTATTTTGAAACCGGGTCTCACGAAGTTGCGGAGGGCCTCACTAGGTAGAGAGAGAGAGAGAGAGAGCTGAGGCTGGCCGTGAACCCGGATCCTCCGGTCGGTCTCTGCCTCCCAAAGTACTGGGATTACAAGTGTGCGCCACCACGCCTGGCTTCCTATTTTTTATTCTTTAAGAATAACTCCGCACTAAGTTGCCGGAGGCCTCACTAAGTAGATGGGTTTGGCTGCGAACCTGGATCCTCCTGTCTCAGCCTCTCAAGTACTGGAATTACAAGTGTGCACCACCACGCCCGGCCCCAGGTAATTCTTTTTTTTTTTTTTTTGCGGTACTGGGAATTGAACCCAGGGGCATTCTACCTCCGAGCTACACCCCCAGCCCTATTTTTTATCCTTTATTTTGAAACTGGGTCTCATGAAGTTGCGGAGGCCTCACTAAGTAGCTGAAGCTGGCCTCGAACCCAGATCCTCCGGTCTCCGCTTCCCAAGTACTGGGATTACAAGTGTGCGCCACCACGCCCGGCTTCCCAGGTAATTCTTAAGTGGTTGTGCTGTCAACCTCTCCTCCACCCCTTCCCCTGTGGCTTCACTCCTTGGCTGAGAGCAAAAAACCTGTGCTGGGCACCACAGTCCTAATTCCGAAGGAGTCTATTTCTCAATCCAAGAGCTGTGATTCCAATAGGCAGAGGCGCCAGTCACGTGAACCGGCTGACACTGAGCTGAAGTTCTCTAAAGAAGCCACATGCAAGCCGGGCATGGTGGCGCACGCTTGTAATCCCAGTACTTGGGAGGCTGAGACAGGAGGATCCTGGTTCGTAGCCAGCCTCAACTACTTAGTGAGGCCCTTCACAATTTAGTGACACCCTGTTTCAAAGTAAAGAATAAAAAATAGGGCTGGGGGTGTAGCTTGGAGGTAGAATGCCTCTGGGTTCAATCCCCAGTACTGCAAAAAAATAAATAAAATTAAATTAAAAAAAGATCCTGCAAATTGCTTCACCTTGCTGACTAAAACATGGGAATGGTGTCATAGAGAAGAGATGTCTCTGGAAGAAGGACTGAGGAATTGCCAGAGAGAGGGGAACTCCACTCAGGACCAGCGGGGTCCTCAGCATATGTGACAGAAAAGGATTCCAGCATGTGTCAGTAGAAGCAGAGATTTATTTGGGGAAGCAAGGGATACACAGTCAACGGAGAACGCGGGCCATGTCCAGGGTGAGAGGTGTGTGTGTGTTTATGTGTGTGTTGGGGGGCGGGTGCTGGTGTTTTTTTCTTTCTTTTTTTTGTGGTACTGGGGATTAAACACAGAGGCATTCTACCTTCGAGCTACACCCAGCCCGATTTTATTTCTTATTTGGAAACAGGGTCTTGCTAGGTTGATGAGAGTCTCACTAATTGTTGAGGCTGTCCTCGAACCTGCGATCCTCCTGTCTCAGTTTCTCCAGTACTGGAGTTACAGGCTCCCACCACCATGCCAAGCTTCTGGTTTTTTGTTTTTGGGGTTTTTTTTGTGGTACTGGGGATTGAACCCAGGGGCATTCTACCTCCGAGCTACACCCCCAGCCCTATTTTTTATTCTTTATTTTGAAACAGGGTCTCACTAAGTTGCGGAGGGCCTCACTAAGTAGCTGAGGCTGGCTGTGAACCCGGATCTTCTGGTCTCAGCCTCCCAAGTACTGGGATTATAAGCGTGCGCCACCACGCCCCGCCCGGTTCTGTTTTCTATCTGGCTTCATGAAGCTGCCCAGGTCCTGGAGGTTTCAGGGCTGGCTGGGTGGGTGTTTTCCGGGTTTGAGAGGGTGTGTGCTTGGTGACAGTGATTGTAGAGAGATGGAATGTGGTAGGTCAAGAGTGAATATTATCTTGGACTACCTTAGGCTCCTTAGTGGCCACTTACCTTCACTTTTCTATCTGACATGACATTCTCCTGACTAACAGATAAGCTTCTGGGCATGTATCCATGCTGAGCATAGCAGGCCTCCAGCCTCCACCAGCCCTGAGCCTAAGAGTGAGGTAAGAAACATCTGAGGCTTCTAGAAGAGTCCCTGCCTTGCGGAAGCCCTACCTGATGCTCCCACCTGAGGGGACTGATAAATGTATTGATTTATGCCTTTTGTTCTGTGGCTATAAACGTTCCTGTAACCTCTTCCACAGTGGAGCACGTCCTGCAGGGTAGCTCAAATCTGTGTCCTGGGCCGTGGTCACTCAGATTTGACTCAGAATCAACTCTTTCCTTTAAAGTAGAGTCATTATTTTATGTCGACAACACTCACTCTGAACAGTAGCTAGTTCCAGGGGAAACCTCAGGCCTGCAACCCCATAAATTCTCAAACATACACGCCCAGAATTATGCATTTCTACAAAAGCAAAGCCCTTCCTTTTGTGTGTGTGTGTGTGTGTGTGTGTGTGTGTGTGTGTGTGTGTGTGTGTGTTTTACTGGGGATTGAAGCCAGGGACATTCTACCTCTGAGCTACACCCCCAGCCCCTTTTATTTTTTTGTTTTGAAACAGGATCTCACTGGGCATGATGGTGCACGCTTGTAATCCCAGTACTTGGGAAGCTGAGACAGGAGGATCGCAGGTTCGCAGCCAGCCCCAGCTACTTAGTGAGGCCCTCCACAACTTAGTGAGACCTGTTTCAAAATAAACAATAAAATAGGACTGGAGGTGTAGCTCAGAGGTGGAATTCCTATAGGTTCAATCCTAGCACCAAAAAAAAAAGAAAAAAAACCAGGGTCTCTCTAGGTGGTTGAGAGTCTCACTACTTGCTGAGGCTGCCCTCGAACCTGCATTTCTCCTGTCTCAGCCTCTCAAGTACTGGGATTATAGGCGTGCACCACCACGCCCAGCTAGTTCTTCCTTTTGACTCCACCTCATCTCCACCCAGTGCCAATCTGAACCCCCAGATTAGGGGTGTGGGAGCGCAGCCTCGGTGCGTTTGCTTGGCACAGTCCTTCCTTGGAGACAACCGTCATGCTATTTGGTTGTTCTCCAAGTGTGTGCAAACTATATTTTGCCTCTGAAGTCAAAATTATGTTAATACCGGAGCTTTCCTTCTCATTATGTAATATATTAGAAACACCAGTTGGTGTTCAGCTGACCTACTGATGCTTTCACTGTCTTTGTCCTTATGTTCTGATTTTTGGTGGCAGCCTGTTTTTGTTCACATTTCAGTAGTCCCCCCTTATCTGTGGGGTATCCATTCCAAGATGCCCAGAGGATGCCTGAAACTATGGATAGTACCGAACTTGTATTTACTGTGTTTTTTCTATACATACATACCTATGATAAAGCATAATTTTTAAACTGGGCATAGTAAGAGATTAATAACAATAACATAGAATAATTATAATAATATACTGTAAGCTGGGCTTGGTGGTACATGCCTGTAATCCCAGTACTTAGGAGGCTGAGACAGGAGGATCACAGTTTCAAGGCCAACCTCAGCAAGTAGAGAGACTCTCATCAACCTAGCAAGACCCTGTTTCAAAATAAAAATAAAAAATAGGGCTGGGAGTATAACTCAGAGGTAGAATGCTTCTGGGTTCACTCCCCAGTACCTACCAAAAAAATACTGTCAAAAATTGCCAACATTACTACTCTTGTGCATTGGGGCTATCATTAAGTAAAATAAGGGTTATTTAGACACAAACACTATGATACCATGACAGATGGTCTGATGACTGAGATGGCTACTAAGTGACTGACAGGTGGGTAGTGTATACAGCGTGGATACCCTGGACAAAAGGATGATTTGCATGTAGGGGGGAGGGAGCAGGATGGCATGAGATTCCATCATGCTACTCAGAATGGCATGCAGTCTAAAACTTATGACTTACTTCCTTCTGGAATTTTCCATTTCATATTTTTGGACTTTAGTTGACCATGAATAACTGAAACTGCGGAGAACAAACCCCGGTTGAGTGGAGACTACTGTATTGAGTCTATGTCTTTCTAAAGTACAATTAATTGACTGTAACATAATTATATACTTTATGGTCAGATCTCCTTACCATTCTATTCCTCAGTGGGACACTGCCAACTTTCTTGTCTTACTCTCCATTTCATCCATGTCTAATCAACACCCCAATATCTACCTGGGGAACACAAAAGAATCTATCAATCGAAAACATGGACCTGAGCTGGGCGTAGTCATGCACACTTGTAATCCCAGTACTTGGGAGGCTGAGAAGGGAGGATTGCAAGTTCAAAGACAGCCTCAGCAACTTAGCAAAACCCTGTTTCCAAATAAAATAAAAAAATAGGTCTGGGAGTGTAGCTCAGAGGTATAATGCCCCTGGGTTCCGTCTCCAATACCAAAAAATAAAAAATAAATTAAAAAATAATAATAAGGGTTGGGGGTGTACTCGGAGGTAGAATGTCCCTGGCTTCGATCCCTAGTACTAAAATAAATGAATGAATAAATAGAGTGGATGGGTCTCGAAGTGGAACTTGGCACTCCAGGGCCTCAGAGTGGCACCTGCGTGAAGCAAGTGTTGTCTACCAAGCCTAGTGAGTGGGCCCTGTTTCATGGGAGATAAAATCATTGCTTCATTGCCTCTTCCTCCAGTTCTCCTTCATGTAAAATATTTGTCAATTTTCCTGGCTTCTCAAATTCTGCACCCCTATACCCATCATTTAACGCTATCTTTATTTTATTTATTTTTTGTGGTACTGGGGATTGAATCCAGGGGCATTCTACCTCCAAGCTACACCCCCAGTCTTATTTTTTATTCTTTATTTTGAAACAGGGTCTCACTAAGTTGCGGAGGACCTCACTAAGTAGAGAGGCTGGCCACGAACCTGCGATCCTCCTGTCTCAGCCTCCCAAGTACTGGGATTACAGGCGTGTGCCACCACACCTGGCTAACACTATCTTTAAATTCATTAATATATATATATATATATATATATATTTTTTTTTTTTTTTTTTTTGCGGTACCGGGGATTGAACCCAGGGGCGTTCTACCTCCGTGCTACACCCACGGCCCTATTATTTTTTTTCTACCTTCAGGCTACACCCCCAGCCCTATTTTTTATTCTTTATTTTGAAACAGGGTCTCACTAAGTTGCAGAGGGCCTCACTAAGTAGCTGAGGCTGACTGCGAACCTGGATCTTCCGGTTTCAGCCTCCCAAGTACAGGGATTACAAGCATGCACTACCACGCCCGGCTAAATTCATTTATATTTAACAAACCAGAGTCTTCATCTACCAGGATCCCCATGACTTAGAAGACAGCTATACTGACACCAAAGAAACTTTGTTGTCCCACCCCCATTAGAAAGGTCAGTTTGTTGAGGCAAAGGGCAGGGTGGATGTATCATCCCATGCATGCCAAAAAATAAATGCCAAGCATTTGTGTGTGTGAATGTAGGATTTGTCACACCTAGTTAATTATAATCCCTCTTCTGATTTAGTCTTTAAGACGTATTAATACTGTTCATCTCTAGGCATGTGAGTCATTCTGTCTTCTTAATTCTGAATATCTCACCCCTAGTGAGCTGTGTAGTCTCAGCCTCCTCTTCCCCGGCCTGGTTGTGCGTGCGTGCGTGCGTGCGTGTGGAGGGGGAGAACCGCATGCTGCCCAGTTATGTATAATGAGAACAGAAAAAATATCCCTTTTGGGTGGGAAGTGATTAATGTCTCAGTGCCAAAGGACAGACAATCACTTTACTATGGCTCCCCAAGGCCAGGAATGGGGCTTGAGTCAATCTCTTCTTGGGGAGTAGTGCCCAGGATCAAACCCAGGGCATGATGGGGAAGCACTCTTGCACTGCTACACCTCCAGCCCCAAGTCAGCCTATTTTTTTTTTTTTTTTTTTGCGGTACCGGGGATTGAACCCAGGGGCGTTCTACCTCCGTGCTACACCCAAGGCCCTATTTTTTTTATACTTTATTTTGTAACCAGGTCTCACGAAGTTGCGGAGGGCCTCACTAGGTAGAGAGAGAGAGAGAGAGAGAGAGAGACAGGGAGAGAGAGAGAGAGAGAGAAAGCTGAGGCTGGTCGCGAACCTGGGTCCTCCAGTGTCCGCCTCCCAAAATACTGGGATTACAAGCGTGTGCCACCACCTCCGGCTAAGTCAGCCTATTTTTATGCACGAAGAGGGATTAGCTCAAAGCATAGAAGTTGGAAAAAAATTTTTTTTCTTTTTTTGTGGTACCAGGGATTGAACCCAGGGGCATTCTACCTCTGAGCTACACCCCCGGCCCTATTTTTTATACTTTATTTTGAAACCGGATCTCACGAAGTTGCGGAGGGCCTCACTAAGTAGCCAAGGCTGGCCGTGAACCCGGATCCTCTGGTCTCTGCCTCCCAAGTACTGGGATTACAAGCATGCACCACCATGCCTGGCCAGAAGTTGGAAAATTTTTTAAAACGTGGGTGAGGAATAGAGAAGAAAGGAGATTTTCTGGAGCAGGTGGGTGTGAGAAGCTGGGGCCAGATTTTGGAAGGCCTTGAACATCGGACTATGGAGTTAAAGCTGAGTTTCTAAGTCATGGGGAGCCATAGAAAGTTCTTCAGCACGAGACAAAGACCAGCCAGGCTGGGAAGCACCGGTGAGGCTGGGATCTATCATGTGTCTCTCTATCATGGAAGTCACTAACATTCACCTACATGGCAATACTTATCACCTCTATGCCTCGACTTCTGCCTGCAGCAGCTGGACAGTGAGGTCCCTGCTTAGGCGGAGCACGGCTCTCCAGCTCCCCCAGGCCTGGGCCTGGTCTGGCTTCACTTCTTTTAATCTGTGGTCTTCAAATATTACTCCCTAAGAAAATTCAGAAAAGAAGATATTTTATGCTGATGCCTGATCTTTTCATTGTAAGTTTAAGTCTATTTATTCATTTATTTATTTATTGGTACTGAGGATTGAACCCAGTGGCATTCTACCTCCGAGCTACACCCCCAGACTGATTTTATTTCTTATTTGGAAACAGGGTCTCACTAGGTTGCTGAGAGTCTTACTAAATTGCGGAGACTGTCCTTGACCCTGTGATCTTCCTGTCTCAGCCTCCCAGGTACTAGGATTACAAGCAAATGTGCACCGCCACACCCAGCAGTTTAAGTCATTTTAAAGGATGTGCTTTATGATATTTTTTTTTCCAGTACTGGGGATTGAACCCAGGGGCATTCTACCTCTGAGCTACACCCCCAACCCTATTTTTTATTGGGGATCTTTTTGGATTGGATTTTTTTAATTATTCTTTATTTGGAAACAGGGTCTTGCTATGTTGCGGAGGGCCTCACTAAGTAGTTGAGGTTGGCCTCGAACCTGTGATTCTCCTGTCTCAGCCTCCCAAGTGCTGGGATTACAAGCATGTGCAACCATGCTCAGCTAAGAGCTAGAACTTTATATGGTTCCTCTCTCTCTCTCTCTTTTTTTTTTTTTTGGTGGTACCAGGGATTAAACCCAGGGGCATTCTACCTCCGGGCTACACCCCCAGCCCTATTTTTTGTTCTTTATTTTGAAACAGGGTCTCACTAAGTTGCAGAGGGCCTCACTAAGTAGCTGAGGCTGGCCGTGAACCCAGATCCTCTGGTCTCAGCTTCCTAAGTACTGGGATTACAAGCGTGTGCCACCATGCCCGGCCTTCTCTCTCTTTTTTATTTATTTTTTTGTGGTACTAGGGATTGAACCCAGGGGCATTCTACCTCCAAAATATACCCCCAGCCCTACTTTATTTTTATTTTGAAACAGGGTCTCACTAGATTGATGAGTCTCACTACTTGCTGAGACTATCCTCGAACCTGCGATCCTCCTGTCTCAGCCTCCCAAGTACTGGGATTATAGGCATGTGCCACCATGTCCTTTTTCTCTTTGAACTCTTATTTTCTTGCCAGAATTTTATCCTATATTTTTATATTCAATGTCTTTTACTCATCTCTTAATCTTATTTCTCTGCCATACAAAATTGCATTATAAAAAATTAAATTCTTTTTTCCTTATTTCCAGTGACCCTAAGGCTCTAAGTTTTAAAACTTCTTCTGGATTGGGATATCATTATAATTATTATTAAACACAATTAACCAAAGAAATACAAATACATTCTAAATTTTAATAGCTATTAAACATAGACAGTACCTTTTTATTGGAAATGCATTGTTTTAACAAAAGGGAGATTAATTTAATAAAGGGAGCTTAAGAACCAAAAGATCCTATATCCATAGAAGACTGTTACTTTTGACTACTCTTTTTTTACCCCTCCCATTTTTATAGCTGTAAGTGCAAGAAATGTTGATCAAATAATTTAGTAGGTGGGATTGAAAAAAGAGTTGTTATAGTAATGTCACTCAATTCTCTGATCTTCCAATTTATATGCCAAAAATCCAGTAGTCTATTTTAAGAAGCTTTTTTTTTTCCTGGAACTGAGGATGGAACTCAGGGGTGCTCTACCACTGAGCTACATCCCCAGCCCTGTTACAATTTTTGTTTTGATACAGGGTCTTGCTAAATTGCCCAGGCTGGCCTCAAACTTGCAGTCCTCCTGCCTCAGCCTCCTGAGTAGCTGGGATTATAGGAGTGTACCATCATGCCTAGCTTAAGTTATTTTTTAGCCAGGCATGTGGCATGTGCCTGTAATCCCAGTACTTGGGAAGCTGAGAAAGGAGGATCACAGGGTCGCGGCTAGCCTCAGCAACTTAGTGAACCCCTCTGCAACTTAGTGAGACCCTGTTTCAAAATAAAGAATAAAATAGGGCTGGGGGTGTAGCTTGGAGGTAGAATGTCCCTGGGTTCAATCCCCAGTCTCTCTCTCTCTCTCACACACACACACACACATACACACATAACAATAAAAAAAATAGCTGGGCATGATGGTGCATGCTTGTAATCCTAGTACTTGGGAGGCTGAGAGGAGGATCGCAGGTTTTTGGCCAGTCTCAGCAACTTAGTGAGGCCCTCAGCAACTAAGTGAGACCCTGTTTCAAAATAAGAAGTAAAATAGGGCTGGGCATGTAGCTTGGAGGTAGAATGTCCCTGGGTTCAATCTCCAGTACCACAAAAAATAAAAATTAAAAATAAAATAGGGCTAGGGTGTAGCTTGGAGGCAGAATGCCCCTGGGTTCAATAAATGAATGAATGAATGAATGAGAAGTTACTTTTTATCTATCTGCTGAAAACTCCACAACATTCTCCATCCGTTTTATTGGGGGACAAAGAACTGGGATACTTAACTACAAAAGAATGTTATGAATTACTTAGAATCATTTATTTTTCCCCATCAATACCAGTGTTTCTTTTTTTTTTTTTGTGGTACTAGGGATTGAATCCAGAGGCATTCATTCTACCTCCGAACTACACCCCCAGACCAATTTTATTTCTTATTTGGAGACAGGGTCTCACTAAGTAGCTGAGGCTGGCTGCAAACCTGCGATCCTCCTGTCTCAGCCTCCCAGGTACTGGAATTACAAGTGTGTGCCACCACGCCCTGGCTTTTATTTTTTAATTTGAAACAGGGTCTCACTAAGTAGCTGAGACTGGCTTCAAACCTGTGATCCTTCTGTCTCAGCCTCCCAAGTACTGGGATTACAGGTGTGTGCCACCACACCCGGCTCTGCTTATGGCTTTAAAACCTCAACAGAAGGAGTAATTCTCTTAGTGGATGAAAGTTGTCTGAGTCTTAGTGTAAATTTTACTGCTATAATAAAACACAGATAAAATGAATAACGGCAGTAGCATTGTTGGTGGGTGGAGTTTGCAGAAGGCAAACTACATCTGCAGGATAAGGACAGTTGAAAGAATGAAACAGCCGGGTGTGGTGGCACCCGCTTGTAATCCCAGTACTTGGGAGGCTGAGACCGTAGGATCCGGGTTTGCGACCAGCCTCAGCTATTTAGTGAGGCCCTCTGCAACTTAGCAAAACCCTGTTTCAAAATAAAGAATAAAAAATAGGGCTGTGGGTGTAGCTCGGAGGTAAAATGCCCCTGGGTTCAATGCCCAGTACCGCAAAAAAAAAAAAAAAGACAAAGATATAACTACATGCTGTGATAAGCTTTATGAAGTCAAGAAAGCTGTGAGATACCAAAATATGAATTGTTCCCCAGTGGCAAAAGGCAGGGAGGGCTCCAGTGAACCCAGTTTATATTGTTATACAGCCTCAGGTTTAATTACATAACACAGTGAGTGGGCCAACAGATCCAAATAACACCCTCTGCCTCTCAGGTGGTCTAAGTCAAGCTGGAGTAACATTCATTGGCTGATTGTTGCAGGATTCATCTTTGACTCTTCTTTCCTCCATATCCCAACCCGTCAGCATAGCATTGATTCCACTTGCACAGTCAAATCATTTCTCCCTAACCCATTACTATTAAACCGCACCAAGACTTGTCATCTTGCCGGGATTACTGCCCTGGCCTTCTGATCAATCTGCCTGATTCTGCCCCAGCTCACTCTGAATTCTTTGCACTGCAGTTAGAGGGGACCTTCTTTATGTCACTGATTAAAACCTTCCAGAGATTTCCACCTTATTCAAAAGAGGACCGAGAAGCCGGGCATTGGTGGCACACGCTTGTAATCCCAGTACTTGGGAGGCTGAGACAGGAGGATCGCAGGTTCGAAGCCAGCCTTGGCAACTTAGCGAAGTCCTCTGCAACTTAGACCCTGTTTACAAATAAGAAATAAAAATCGAGTTGACTGCAACTTAGTGAGACCCTGTTTCAAAATAAAGAATACAAAATAGGGCTAGGGGTGTAGCTCGGAGGTAGACTGCCCCTGAGTCCAATCCCCAGTACAAAAAAAAAAAAGCAAAATCGAGTTGAGGGTATAACTTGGAGGTAGCATGCCTCTGGGTTACACCCCCAATCCCCCCCCCAAAAAAACCAGAGGACCAAGTTCTTTACAGTGACCTACAAGCCCATCATAACAGCCCTCCCTTGTCTTTTCTCCTTGCTCTACTTCAGTCACACTCTGCCTCAGGCCTCTGCATTTGTTCTTTCCTGTCAGCAAGGCTAAGTCTCAGCTTAAATGTCACTTGATCAGGAAGGCCGGCCCAAAACATCTTAAGTAATTCTATGTACTCTACTTCCTCACAGAACACAGGCACTCTCTCTTTTCCCTCCTTTTTAATTTTTATTAGCAACTGCCTGACATAAACATTTATGGCTTGACTCCCCCAGTAGAGGGAAATCTCATGGGCACCGGAAGAGCGCCCGAACTTGCTGGCTCACTGCTGTGCCTCACAGCCCCGCAGTGCCCGGCCCTTGTGGCCATTCAATATTCATTCAATGAACCCATGACTGTCCCTTTGTGTCTATGGCCCGAGTGACATCTGAACGGCCTCTCGCGAAGCCCTTTCCTTACACACACTCGGGACAGACCTGGAGACCCCGCTCAGCCGCCACGCCGAGGGGCTCTCATCTTCCCCCTTCGCCCCATCTGCAGGAGGCAATGAGGCTCCATGAGCGGGTCTCCAGGGCCCCGGCAGCTCGACAATTCCGTGCTGCTCAAGCGCCATTTGCGGGGAGAGGAAGCAGAGTGGAAGCCAGTCTAGAAGGAACTGAGTGCCGAAGGCAGCCTAGCCTGGTTAAAAATGCACTGAAGCCTTCGCCCTTGCAGTGTCTGCCGCCGCCCGGGGAAGCGCGGGTCGCTGGAGGAAGGAGGCCGCCGCAGCCCCCGAGGAGCGCCGTTTAATGGCGGCGGAGGGGCCGCGGCGGCCTCAAGGGGGGCCCCGGCAGCTCTGCTCCTGTTAGCACGTCGACTGTGCGCGGCCGGGGACGGAGACAACACTCATTCAGAAAATGCAGCTCAGTGTGAGCCAGGGGTAGCACAGAGTGCTCTAACCGAGCCGGGACGTCACCGCCCGACTAGCTCAAGAAAGGGAAGCGGCGCCTCCATCATGGCTGCAGGCGGCAGCGCGACGAGGGGCCACCGAAAGGAAATGGCGGCGGGGCGCGCGGCCAGCCTTGGCGGGCGCAGGGGCGGCCCTCTAGGAGGGCCAGCCAGAGCCCTGAAGGTCCCGCTGACTTCTGGCACCTGCACACCCTGAAGCCTGACGACCGCAATATGGAGGACGGTTATTGTCTCCGCAAAGCAACTTTAAAGCCGGCCACAAGTTCCGTCCCGCGGCCGGAACCCGGCAGAACCCTCTATTCTCCAAACAGAATGCGTTACGCATACTGCGCATCTCCGCAATAGTGGGCCGGCGACCGACGTAAAGAATGTTACGTCGCGCCGGAGGCTCTGCCCCCACCCTACCCCACGTTCCGGCTCGGCGGCGCGAGGACTCTACGCCCACTCCGTACTTTGTTTTTCTTCTCCCAACCGCAAAACGCGCCCGCTTCCGCAACGGACGTAAAACGCTTCCCAGAATCGCCGTAGCAGCCCGCGGACCCCCTCGGGCTATTCCGAGACGCTGTTTACGTATCGTCTCCGCCGTACGTAGCGTTAAGTTGGAGCAGTCTCAGCGGCGGCCGCCATTTTGTGCAGTCGCTGGGAAGGAAGGAGACGCCAGGACCGCGGCACTGCCGGGGTCGAGCGTAGCCAAACCTACCCACCGCTTTTA
>PVJS01043913.1:0-16880 GCA_004027185.1 Glis glis | reverse complement strand
CTCTCTCTCTCTCTCTCTCTCTCTCTCTCTCTCTCTTTCTTTCTTTCTTTTCTTTCCTTTTTTGGTACTGGAGGTTGAATCCAGAGGCATTCTACCTCTGAGCTACACTTCCAGCCCTATTTTATTTTTTATTTTGTTTTGATTTTTGTTTGTTTATTTGTTTGTGGTGCTGGGGATTGAATCCAGGGGCATTCTACCTCTGAGCTACACTCCCATCCCTATTTTATTTTATTTTTTATTTGGAAACAGGGTCTTGCTAAGTTGCTGAGAGCCTCACTAAGTGGCTGAAGCTGACTTCGAACCTGCAATCCTCCTGTCTCAGCCTCCCAAGTCTACTGGGATTACAGGTGTGCACCACCATGCCCAGCTCCTATAATTCTTTATATGTTTCTATGTTTGAAATAGATTGTAAAATTTTAGGGATATGGACACACATTATTAAAAATATTATTTGGAAGGATAAAACATGTTTCTCTCTATAGGAAGAATAAAAGCTTAGCAAACAGTGCAGTTCAGAGAGGAGAGAAAGTCCTTTTACTGAACACGTCTTGAACTTTCAGATGTTCAAACCAAGTGAATGTCACTACCTATTTAAAGCACTTAATAAATTGTTTTAAAAGGGCCTGAACACAATAGAAACAGAACGCAGACTAGCGGATGCCTAGGGGTGGGGAAGGGGATAGACTGTAAGTGGCCATTAGAGATATTTTAGGGATGATGGAAATGTTCTAAAACTGGATTGTAGTGATGATTGCACAACTCTGCGAATTTATCAACTGTTGTTGAATGGTACACTAAAAATGGGGGAATTTTGTGTTTGCAGATTTTACCACAAGAATGCTGTTAAAAGATTAAAAGGAAAAAAGCAGGCATAGACCAAAATTCATATTTTTGGCCCAACAATCCTGTTTCTGTCAAACTGTCCTAGCCTAGGAAAATAGACAAATTATGGGAGAGAGAGGAGACTAATAGTCAATACATTTTTTAAATTTTTATGGAGAAATAAGTTCATGAAAAACGATATTAGAGCCAGGCATGGTGGCTCACACCTGTAATCCCAGTACTTGGGAGGCTGAGACAGGAGGATCATAGGTTTGAGGCAAGCTTTAGCAATTTAGTGAGGTCCTCAGCAACCTAGCAAGACCCCGTTTCAAAATTCTAAAAATAAAAGAAAATAGGGCTGGGGGTGTAGCTCAGAGGTAGAATGCTTTTGGGTTTAATCCCTAGTACCACAGAGGAAGGGAGGGAGGGAGGGATATTAGTCTGGGAGAGTAGCTCAGAGGCAGAGTGCATGCTTAACATGGATGAGGAAGGACCTGGGTTCAATCACCAGCACCATAGAAAACACACAGTATTAATGCAGAAGCATGTATTAAATGCAAGAGCACTGGCCTGGGCAAGCTCACCTGTCACCTGTCACTCAGCAAAGGAGCTCTTTGGCTCAACTCTCCTGATAAGGAACACTCTCTATTCTCCAAGTGTGCACAGACTCCCCCGAAAGAAAGGCATGTATCTATAATGTACTCGAATGCAGTATTGACCAAAGTCCTGTTGCAATTACTGTTCTTTTTTTTTTTTTTTTTTTTTTTGCGGTACTGGGGATTGAACCCAGGGGCATTCTACCTCTGAGCTACATCCCCCAGCCCTGTTTTTTTGTTCTTTATTTCGAAACAGGGTCTCCCTAAGTTGCGGAGGGCCTCACTAAGTAGCTGAGGCTGGCCGCAAACCCGGATCCTCCTGTCTCTGCCTCCCAAGTACTGGGATTACAAGCGTGCGCCACCACGCCCAGCTAGCAATTACTGTTCTTAATACACCAGGGCCATTTTTAAAATTTTTGTTATTGCCTTTTCAGAGACATAGGGTGCTTCAGCATTTTTAATAAAACCTAGCAAAATAGAAACATAAATAAAGCGTATTGGCATAATGCGCTCGACTCTTGCATTCCCACCCATATACACCCCATCTGAGACTCACTGACAAGTCACACCTGGTATTCACACCATCCTGGTTGGCCTGTAAATGCTCTTCATCATTATAAAATAAGTAAATCTAGCGCCGGGCACAGTGGCGCAGGCTTGTAATCTCAGTACTTGGGAGGCTGAGACGGGGGATCGCAGGTTCAAGGACAGCCTCAGCAAATAGTGAGACTCTCATCAACCTAGCAAGACCCTGTTTAAAAAATAAAAATAAAATAAGGGCTGGGGGTGTGGCTCAAAGGTAGAATACCCCTGGGTTCAATCTCCAGTGCCACAAAAAATAAAAATAAACTAAGCAAATCTAAATAATATCAAAACATGACTGCTGACACATTTTTGAAATACACATATGCATATTATTGTTATTATTATTATTATTATTATTTTACTTGTGGCAGTGCCCTATGCTTACCTGACCTTGAACTACCTCTCTCTTTTTTTTTTCTTTTTTTTTTTTGCACTGGAGTTCAATTCCAACTCAGTGTCCAGTTTCTAGGGAGAGAGGGGAGAAAACAGAGAAGGATGGTGACCTTGCTAGACGCCCCCCAAGGAATTCTGTACATGGGCCTCACCATCAACAGGACTTGGTCCTCTGGTGTGCAATCCAGCCTTTCTTCAGTGTGAAAGAGGAGATATCTTTATCGCTCTCATTACCATCACAAGAAGGAAAATTATAGTTGTAATACGGTCTTTGGGGGAACGGTCTGCCCCTATGGAGAGCTGGGGTGATTTCTGAAAACGGATTGTTAGAAAAGAAATTTAAAACTGATCAGAATTTTTACAGCACTTAGTATTTGTAAATAATACAAAGATCTATATAATGAGGGTCCTGAACTAAGCCCCCTGCCTGGACTCCTGAAATGAATATACTTCAAAATACCTAGGCAATCATCTCATTTAAACTTTGCATTCACCTGGTAAGATTTTTATCTAGAAAAGAACTTGTGTGAAAAAGATTCGTCATGTTTCTTACTTATTCTTAAGTTCAGGACCAATCTACTCAGTTTCTGCTTAAAAATAAACCTATCCTTAGGTGTCAGTATTGGTACTTGTTTTAAGCCCAGTTTCATAGATATTTGTCCAAACTACAATTTTAAGCAAATAAGAGCCAATGCATCTTATTTCCTTTATCATTAAATCAAATATATGTTTCAGATCCATGAATGCTGTTGCCCGGTTTTTTCTTCTGAACATTTAGCTGCTGTTTCCCAGTGATCCCTTAATTTTATCTCAGGAAAGAAACTCTGAGGTTTGAGAATCCCCTTGTGTGGTCCTTTCAGTCTGTCCCCAAATGACACCTATGCTCCTCAGCCTGGAGATGCAGCCATTAACCAGCCTCCCCCACTCAGACCCGGGGCTTTCCTAACGCTTGGTTAAGCCCAAGCCATAAGCCCAGAGGAATCTAGATTGTATTTACTTGGGGACATTGTCAGTCCCCTATCTTTGCTTTGGTCCTAGATTTTTTTTATTTTCTTATTTCATAGGTAATGGGGAGAGTGCCAACAATTTCCATTAATAAGACAGAAGGTTGCCACCTCTACCTCAGCGAGGAAGCGTTAGACTGTGAGATTGTGAGCGCCAAGTCATCGGAAATGAATATACTTATTCCTCAGGATGGGGATTACGTAAGTACCTTCCAGCGGGCTGCCAAGCGTGTTTCTGAGCCTTCGTTTATTAGCATTCTTAGAGATAGATGGATTAATCAGCTGCCAACCTGTGAGCTTTATCACAGGCTGGAGGGGGATTCGGACGCTGCCTTCTGCATCCCTCTGAGCCCTGCTGGATTTGTGATTCTCAAGGCAGTTTGCTAATCGGTACTTTAATGGGCCAGCTTTTATCAAAGAGCACAGCATGTCTCCAAGTCCATATTATGGAGGACTAAATATTTTCCTTTGCTCTGATGCAGGTAAACAGGCAAGAAGGTGAAGGGCTTCGGGAGAAAGATGGGAGGGAGGGAGGGAGGGAGGGAGGCAATAAGTAGACCTGTTTGAATCCGCATGCTCAAGTCAGAGATTCTCCACTTAACAGGAGAATTGGCTGGGAAGCTCAATGAGCAGGCCAGCTCCAAACCTGCCCCTGTGGCACCCAGGAATCTGGATTTCTTTAATCAGCACCCCAAAGGCCCTTCTGAGAAACACCAGCCTCAGTGATTTTGCCAGCATTTCTTTTCTTTGCGTCTTTTCTTCAACAATGCAGCTTCTAAAAGAATTATGTGAGCCAGGTGTGGTGGCGCATGCCTGTAATCCCAATACTTGGGAGGCTGAGACGGGAAGATCACAGATGGGAGGCCAGTCTCAGCAATTTAACGAGGCCCTGTTTCCAAATAAAAAATAAAATAGAGCCGGGCGTGGTAGCACACGCTTGTAATCCCAGTATTTGGGAGGCTGAGACCGGAGGATCCGGGTTTGCAGCCAGCCTCAGCTACTTAGTGAGACCCTCCGCAACTTAGTGAGACCCTGTTTCAAAATAAAGAATAAAATATAGGGCTGGGGGTGTAGCTCGGAGGTAGAATGCCCCTGGGTTCAATCCCCAGTACCGCAAAAAAAATAAATAAATAAATAAAATAGGGCTGGGCAAGTAGCTCAGAGGTAGAATGACCCTAGGTTTAATCTCTAGTACCAAAAAAGAAAAAAATATCAGCATAGATGATAGATAGATAGATAGATAGATAGAATATATAATATCCAAAGAAAGAGGAGTATAATTAAATAAATGATATTTTCTGGATCTTGAAGTAAGGTGAATCCGTTAGTTGCCGTTGCTTGAAAGTAGAGAAATAAATACAAAGATAATTCTAACTATACTGGGGACTAGTAAACCAGGAAAGGACAGAAGAAACTGTCACTTGTCAGGCACACCTCTGCAAGAGGGGCCGCACTAGCCTGATGGGTCAGTTGCCAGTGTCTCCCTGGCACTCAACAGGCAGGTTGATCTCCGCAGGCAGAGAACATGGCCACCGCTGGGTGCGCCTTCCCATCCCGTCAGGAAGTTCTCCAGCCCTTCCCAGCCACATACCACATATTGAAGCCTAGAACTCAGCATTTCAGTTTAAAACACAAAACTGCAAGCCCTGGGGGCCATGCTTCACCACTTGGTGTATACAAGACAGCCCAAGCCTAAGCTAGACAAGAGTCCCCTCATGGACTCTCACCCTAAAGAAGCTGCGGAAGAGCTCAAGCCCAGACGGAAGCGCTTCGAGTAAGAGAGCCATCGGCTAGGTGATGCCCGGCCTTTGCAGCTGCGTGAGCAGAAGGCTCAGCTGCACGGGAACTGGATCTGCTAAGAAAAGCAGCGGGGTTTGGACATGGACTCCAGACTTATTAAGCCAGGTGCTCTGGGCATGCGACCCAAGCATCTGGAGTCCTTATAGCTTTCCAGGTGATTCCAGCAGTGAGCCAAGACTGAGATCCACTGGCCCAAAGGATGTGTATGAGCAGAGTCTGAGCTTTTATGCTGAAAAGGTAGTCTTGCCTCTATGGGTCGATTACCTGGTGTCCTCAGCCCTTGGGCCCTTCACACATTTTCCAGGTGAAGGGAGTAGGGTAGAGGACCTGCCATAGGCATCCCAGTGCGGGAAGGGATGGCGGGCACAATTTGTCCTGAAAGAAATCAGTTTCCTAGAGAAGATAAAGACATCGTCGCACTGCTGGGTTCTCAACTGCCCAAAAAGAGTGCGCAGCAGTGTTGGTGCATCACTATGAGGGGAGAGCGTCCTCCCCTCTGCTAGGAGCTGGAGAACACACACCAAGCTTCACTAGCACATCCAGAAGAGCCCCAGCAGCGCTGTTGGGTACAACACAGGCATGCACACTCACGCGCACCTGTGGGGTTATGAAGACAGCAGCTTTTTAAAGATTTCCGTTGTAGATCTCACTCCGGGAAAATGCATTACTCATTACAGCTAAATAAATAAATCACGTCTTCCAAAAGAAACAGTTGGATCCTCCATCTAGGAAGACAGGTGGCACGTGTGTGTTCCACTGGAACTGCACGGCTCATGAGCAGAGGCATCCCCAGCCCACACATGGGGCTTCCAAGGAGCGTGGCGTGTACAGGAAGTCCGGGGAGACCCTAGAAGCCAGGGCCAAGGGGGTGGCTCCTCAGCCTCCCCTTCTGTCCTCTTCTGAAATGTCTGGAGAATCACTCCAGGGGAAGGGAAGAGCCCCAGCAGGTCTTATTTTGGGTTTTCTGTTTCTTTGTGTGTTCATATATGTGGGTGTGTATTGATGAGTGTGGGGGGGTATGTGTTTTCTCTTTCTCTCTCTCTCTTTCTTTCTCTCTCTTTCTGGTACTGGGGATCGAACCCAGGGACATTGTACCTCTGAGCTACACCCCTAGCCTTATTTTATTTTTTTATTTTGAAACAGGGTCTCACTAAGTTGCTGAGAGCCTTGCTAAGACGCCAAGGCTGGCCACAAACCTGCGATCCTCCTGTCTCAGCCTCCCAAGTACTGGGATTACAGGCGTGCACCATGCCTGGCACACACGCGCTTGTGTGTGTGTGTGTGTGCATGTGCGTGTGTGTGTGTGTGTGTGTGTGTGTGTGTGTATTTTCCACTGAGAAGAGTAGCGCGGCAGCATGAAGGGTAACACATTTATACGCAACCCCCTGAGCATGTGTTTGCAATTCCTCAAAGAGTAGACGGAGGACTCTGGAATAAAGCCTTTCTCCTCCATGTGACTGGGACTGGGACCTGCAGCCCTGATGTCACCTGAGAGCTGGTGGGAAATGCAGGGTCTGTTCCTTCCCCCATCCTCTGAGTCAGAATCTGCCTGCTAATAACATCCCCCACGGATTCATGGGCGCGTTCAATGTTGGCGGAAAGGAGTGGACCAGGGAGACTGCCTGGGTGTGGATTCTGGCTCCTCTGTTTTCTAGCGATGTCATCTGGGGCCAGTTGCTTTACCTCTCAGGCCTCAGACATCTCAGTAACAGCTCCTTCACAAGGTCGTTGGAGACCAGCTGAGTTCGCGTATGTCCAGTGCTTAGAAGAATGTCTGGTTCTTCATAGACGCCAGCTCTCATGGTGTACTAGCATGCACTCACTGAAGGGACTCGTGACATATGCAAGTCTCCATGTGACAAAGACCCCTCTGCCCTGCAGATTCGGATCCAGTTAAATTGCTTTGCCCACCATGTGCAGTCTTCCACCCGTTTGCAAAAGGAAGCCTTCGTGTAAACAGCTCTGTTCTTCTTGTCTCTTTCCAGAGAGAATTTCCCGTTCCCGAACAGTTCAAGACAGTATGGGATGGATCCAAGTTGGTTACCGACCCTGCAGAAATTATGGCCTAATGGCTGGAGAGACGGACCCCCCTCACCGCATCTCCCCTATCAAACAAACAAAAGCAAGCAGCGCGAAAGAGCTCGTCCTTTGCAGTAGCCACTACTGCTTTAGTTTAAGCCTCCAACAATTCTGTGCTGTGGAAACAGCATCGTTTCTGGCACGCCTTTCGTGGGCATTTTGAAACATTAAGCATTTCTTCATGACTTGCCTTGGTGTGTGATTTTCGTTGCACATGATAACTTGTGAGCACTGCAGGTTTCAAGGAAAAAAGAGAAAAGATTCTGTTCCCCTCGTATCATTAGCACAGTTACTGATAGGTAAAAATACTGCATGGTTCACTTTTACACTTACGCCTCATTGCTAGTGGAGAAATAAAATCTTTGAGAATCTATGTACATTTTTACTTTTTAGACAATTTCAATATGATGTAGTAGTCGTGTGCCCTGGAAAATGTACGATTTTTTTTCTAATTTTTACTACATGTTCACCTTTCAGCGTGGATACACTGTCAGCATGAATACATCTTTCAGTCCACATTTACAAAACAAAAATAAGAAGATTCTGCATAAGGACTAAATTCAGTTTCCTGGTCCGTGAAGACCTATAACAAAAACCCCAAAGTAAATTCTAACTATTCATCTTAAATATTTTTCCCACCACGTCACTTGAAAACTTAACCTTTCTGAATATTCTTATAGCAAAAGATTGGTAGGAGGAATTAATATTTTTGCTATTTAATATCTCACAGTTTTGCTCTAAGAACAGCTCAGTTTCTGTTTTCCAGTTTTGAACCTGTTAAATATCAAATGCCTTGCAAAGGCTGTCTCTCATGTTTTATTATAGACAAACTTCTTTTCCACTTGCCACACACTCGCCAGTCTCACAAATAAACATGAAAAAGCCATAGATGCATCATTTCTTCTAAAACCTAAAGAATTGTTTGTTGGTTTGGCTTGCTGCTCCTATTTTGTAGGCTTGATAGTACATGCTTTTTCCAAATGAGTAACTATGATATTCTTCTGTATCTTTTCAGTACATAGTACTGAAAATATTCTGCGACGTCTTGGATCACGTGTAATAAAGTGGAGTCTAATGCTTGCAGAACCTATCCAAGCATATATATTGTGCCTACGACAACCTTTGGAATATGTCATTTCCGTTTTTTAAATATCTTCTATATCCATAGAATATTAAAATTACTAATGCTCATGTATCAAGGTTTTGCTATAAAAGTTTTGTCTGTATGAATAATGCTGTGGCTTTAGTAAATATCATTTTTGAATAGTAAACTTATTCTGAAAGAAAGTAAAACTCTAATTGTCTAAATAATGTAATGAATTCTGGGTGTCCAAATTATTTTTTTGCACTTCGATCTGTCCCTTGCTCATATATCAGATTTAGAAATGACAGCTGAGTCCTGGCTGAAACTAGAGAATTTATTCAACATGCGATCAGCTTCCCTGAAGAATGGCTTCTTTGAGACATATCAGGCATACCATAGACATACCATAGACATGGTGGCCCACACCTATAATCCCAGTACTTTGGCGGCTGAGACAGGAGGATCACAAGTTCAAGGCCAGCCTCAGCAACTTAGTGAAGCCCTCAGCAACTTAGCGAAGGCCTCAGCAACTTTGTGAGACCCTGTTTCAAAATAAAAAATAAAATAGGGCTGAGGATGTAGCTCTGAGGTAGAACGCCCCTGGGTTCAATTTCTTCTACCAGGGGAAAAAAGATGATAGATGATAGATACATAGATAGATAGATAGATAGATAGATATCAGGTAAAGCCATTTGCAGTTGGAATGACTGTCAGAAAATTTTAGAATCCAGTTTTATGAATCAAGTCCTCTTCACAGAAAAAGCCCCTATCAGATCTTTGTTAATGAATAAATCCCATAAAATAAATGATCTTCTTAAACATAACACTATATACTATAAATTATAACAAAGATACAAAGACCTTATAATAAATTTATAAACTTCTAGAGAAAGATTAAATGAGAAGCAATAACTCTAAAAAGTACATATTACATGCCCATTATATAATAATAATTATTTAGCAGGCCTGTATGCCTTAAGTCACCTTACACCTGCTAGACTTGCTAACCAGTCTCAAACACAGGTTACCTACTTGGGTGACTTAAAGTAGGCTGAATTTGTTGAAAAATTTTTGACAATACATAAACAATTACCAAAGACAATGGTGCATTTCCAGTGTGTTTTGTTTCTTGTCCCTTGTTGAATTTCAGTGTTACCGTTGCTGCGACCTAATAAATACTGTCAACGGGTTAAGAAAACCATACTCAGCAGAATTGCATGTCACACACATTCACAAAACATCACAATGAAAATAAGTGTTAAAAGTCAGTGTTGAGGCCGGGCGTGGTGGCGCACACTTGTAATCCCAGTACTTTGGGAGGCAGAGACTGGAGGATCCTGGTTTGCGGCCAGCTTCAGCTCTCTCTCTCTCTCTCTCTCTCTCTCTCTCTGTCTCTCTCTGTCTCTCTCTCTCTACTTAGTGAGGCCCTCCGCAACTTCGTGAGACCCTGTTTCAAAATAAAGTATAAAAAAATAGGGCCGGGGGTGTAGCACAGAGGTAGAATGCCCCTGGGTTCAATCCCCGGTACCGCGAAAAAAAAAAAAAAGTCAGTGTTGAGCCAGGCGTGGTGGCACACGCTTGTAATCCCAGTACTTGGGGAGGCTGAAACCGGAGGATCTGGGTCCAGGGACAGCCTCAGCTACTTAGTGAGGCCCTCCCCAACTTAGTGAGACCCTGTTTCAAAATAAATAATAGAAAAAAATAGGGCTGGGGGTGTAGCTCAGAGGTAGAATGCCCCTGGGTTCAATCCCTAGTACCGCCAAAAAAAAAAAAAAGTCAGTGTCAAGAGTCTCCTATATCTCTTTACTTTGTAGTGTTACAGGAGAAAAATGAAAATCCAAAGGAGAGGTCTTTGTCATCTGGAAAATTCTTTCTTTGGTAATACTGCTCCCTCTGATGATTTATTAAGTGGCTAGAGGTCTTGAACTGAGTGGTCAGTTCTAACTACTTCTCCTTCCTTATTTATGGAACTGACAGGAAATACATGTAGTTTCATTCATTTATTCTTTCATTCATTGAAAATACCTACTTCAAGCTGGGCATGGTGGCGCACACTTGTAATCCCAGTATTTGGGAAGCTGAGACCGGAGGATCCGGGTTCGCAGCCAGCCTCAGCTACTTGGTGAGTCCCTCCGCAGCTTAGTGAGACCCTGTTTCAAAATAAAGAATAAAAAAAAATAGGGCTGGGGGTGTAGATCGGAGGTAGAATGCCCCTGGGTTCAATCCCCAGTACCGCAAAAAAAAAAAGAAAGAAAGAAAATGCCTACTTCAACTTCTTAGGATCTGGGTAAATGTATCTAGGGAATCCTCTCATTTTGAAGATAAAGAAGCTGACACCAGGGGCGGTGGCACACATCTGTCATCCCAGTACTTGGGAAGGATGAGACAGGAGGATTGAAGGTTCAAGGCCAGTGGGTGGTAACTTAGTGAGACTGTTTCAAAACCAAAATAGAAAGGGCCGGGGGAGTAGCTTGGAGGTAGAATGCCCCTGGGTTCTATCCCTAGTACCAAAAGAAAAGAGATGAGAAAGCTGAGATCCAATGACATTAGTCACTGGCATAAAGAAAAGCATCAGGTTAAGGTGAGAACTGAAACACCACACATACACACACACACACACACACACACACACACACACACACACACCTTTTTATAACTACCCTAATTGGTTCGTGGTCTCATAGTTCTTTTTTTTTTTTTTTTTTGCGGTACCAGGGATTGAACCCAGGGGCATTCTACTTTTGGGCTACACCCCCAGCCCTATTTTTTATTCTTTATTTTGAAACAGAGTCTCACTAAGTTGCAGAGTGCCTCACTAAGTAGCTGAGGCTGGCTGAGAACCCAGATCCTCCCGTCTCAGCTTCCCAAGTACTGGGATTACAAGCGTGCACCACCACACCCGGCTTGTAGTCTCATATTTCTGAGACTCTCAAAGGTCATCAAATCCAATGCTTCATCTCATTCCTCATCCACTGAAACTCTTGACATTACCCTCTTGGTACTAAACTCCCTTTGATTTTGCGATAGACAACGTGCTTCTATGGCTCCTGACCCCTTCTACTCTTTGTGTTTCCCTCTCAAATGCTCACTTATCTCCCTTAACCTCATCACCTTTATGTATATAACTCCCAAATCCACTTCCCCGACCCAAATCCATTTCCCAGATGCCTAACTCCCAGTGTCTACAGAGTGTATCCCTACACCACTCGACATGGCTAAAATTCACACACATTTCCCACCTGTATCCCTATTTTCCTCATCTTCCTCTCCAGTTTCAGCCAAGCCCCCTGACACTGTATTTCATAGATTTCAAATTAGCCATATCCTGTGACAGGGAGCACCGAAAGAGAACCGAAGCAAGGGGAGACCATGCTTCATTCTCTGAGCTCATGTCATTCCAGGTGTCTTTGTGACATTTAACTGGAAATGGAGAGTAGACAGTTGGATCTCTGGGTCTGGAGTCCTCGTCTCTGATACCAAATCCTTAGGGATTATTTCATGAGTTGAATATTCCAAAAATGAATTTCATTAAACACGTTCATTTCAAAAGAATTTATTTTAAACCGTTGACACTTTCCGCACCATTTCAGATATGGATGCAATTTTGAGGGCTTTAATCGCTTCGAAGGAGACAAGGTGGTTTTATAATTCACTTTTTGTGTGTGCACATTTAACCATTTCAGTGTTGCTATACATGATGAAGCTTATGTCTGGGCTACAAGTAAAAAGTAAACCAGCTTGTGCATGCCTATAATCTCAGTACTTGGGAGGCTGGGACAGGAGGATCTCAGGTTCAAGGACAGCTTCAGGAAGTAGTGATATTCTCATCAACCTAGTGAGACCCTGTTTCAAAATAAAAAAGTAGGGTGCTGGGAGTGTAGCTCAGAGGTAGAATGGCTCTAGATTCAACCCCCAGTAAAACACACACACACACACACACACACACACACACACACACACACGTAAACCAGTGCAAATTATCCCATCGTCATTCAGCCTGATTTCTCCAAATAGCTTTTGCTCCTCTATTATTCTTTTGGTAACTTGGCACAGAATATGCAACTAATGAAGGGTAACATTTGCCTGTTGGAGAATTTTTGTTCAGGTTTTCCTCCAATACAGTCATTTTATATTTAAAGATAATTTTTGCCTGAAATTACAACTTGGAATATTTGAGTTCTAAGTCCACTTTACTTCAATATCTTGCTTTTTAGGACCATCAGTAGTCAAAAAATAAAATAAGCTGGGTGTATTACGCTGAGACGGGAGGATTGCAGGTTCGAGGACAGCCTCAGCAAGTAGTGAGACTCTCATCAACCTAGCGAGACCATGTTTTAAAACAAAAAATAAAAGCCAGGCATGGTGGCGCATGCTTGTAACCCCAGTACTTGGGAGGCTGAGACAGAAGGATCCAGGCTCGAAGCTAGCCTCAGCTACTTAGTGAGGCCCTCCACAACTTAGTGAGACCTGTTTCAAAATAAAGAGTAAAAAATAGGGCTGGGGGTGTAGCTTGGAGGTAGAATGCCCCTGGGTTCAATCCTGGTACCACAAAAAAATTAAAAATAAAATAAAAAGGGCTGGGGGTGTTGCTCAGAGGTAGAATGCTCCTGGGTTCAATCCCCAGTACCACAATAAAATAAAATAAAATTAGGCCCCATAATGACAGGAAGACCCAGATAAAAGAAAAGCTTCCACTACTAAGCCATAATACCAACTTGCAATTCCATTCTCCAATATCACAAAGGGTTTTTTTCTTTCAAAAAATTAGTAATTTCCTAATATGAATAATTCATTCTGGCAATGAAGCAGAAACCATGCATTTTTACATTGTTGTTATTTTAATAATAACTCTATGAGGGCCGGGCGTGGTGGCGCACGCTTGTAATCCCAGTACTTGGGAGGCGGAGACCGGAGGATCCGGGTTCGCGGCCAGCCTCAGCTACTTAGTGAGGCCCTCCGCAACTTCGTGAGACCCAGTTTCAAAATAAAGGATAAAAAATAGGGCCGGGGATGTAGCTCGGAGGTAGAACACCTCTGGGTTCAATCCCTGGTACCGCAAAAATAATAATAATAATAACTCTATGAATTGATTTCTTCCACTCAAAAGTCAAGAAGCCTATGATGGGAAGTCTTCCGGTGAACATTACAGTTCTGTAGATCTGTTTGGGAAGAGAGGGAGTGGCTTGGGAAGACTGCGAGTGCTCTTTTCTGCTCATCATCCCTGTGGAGAACAATGGTGTCCACACAAAATGAACTGAATGGCATCCCCTGGCAGGGCTGATGCTAACGACACATGTCCTCCAGCCACCAGCCCCAGCCCTCCGCTGCTCATATGACAGTCCCTGGTTGGGGCATTTCTCTTCAGTTTAAAAGCTATAGAGAAAATATCACTTAGGCAGAAGCAGACAGTTCCCAGAGTGAGTGCCTTCTGCAATCTAGCGGCATAAAATCTATGATCCTTTATGAATAAAGACATTTCCCTGCAGTATCACTACAAGATGTGTAGAGCTCTGGAGAAACATATTATAAGAGACATGTAAAAAAAACACGCATCTTCAGAAAAAGGGTATAAATTTATGGCACTATGTTTTTAAAGAAGTGGTAAGCTTACATATTCTTCACGTTCTGGGATAGAGGGAGAAGTTGGATGAAATAACCAGGCGTTTCCTCTACTTAAGGAATTGTGCTTCTTTAGCTCTGAATACAGTGGCAAATTGAAACATGTATTTTGGTATTTTGTTCGACTAATTTAAGCAGAAAGAAGCTAACTATATCTGCCTACTGAAAAACTGTACTTGAAAACCTAAGTTATCCAAATTATCTGTCTAAATTCACTACATAAGTAGTCAACATTTTTCCTATATGTTCAGTTGCTGTTGAGATACAAGTATTGGACAGACAAGGATGGAACATTTTAATGGAAGAATAAAGATGGAACATTTTAATGGAAGCCCATTCAGTGAATGTGGAATTCAGGGAATGATGTCCCATTGTTAACAACTAAAATCTGGTTCATAGAGTTATCAAAATGTTCTCTCATTTGTTAGCATCTAAAATAATTACACTAGCAATATGGTCTCCATTCTGCAGACTGCTTCTACCAACTGGCTAGACAACCATTTTCCCTAATTAAATTAACCTCATACTCTATAGTTTACAAAAATAAGTCTTTCTTGCTCAAAAAGGCTTCAACATCTCCCCAGATAAAGATATTTCTGATAGCGTTTATTGTCAATGAAAAAAAAAGGCCATACTTCATTAAGCCTTCAAAAAAGTAAAGTAAGTCAGGCGTGGTGGCGCACGCTTGTAATCTCACTACCTGGGAGGCTGAGACCGGAGGATCCGGGTTCGCAGCCAGCCTCAGCTATTTAGTGAGGCCCTCCGCAACTTAGTGAGACCCTGTTTCAAAATAAAGAATAAAATAATAGGGCTGCGGGTGTAGCTTGGAGGTAGAATACCCCTGGGTTCAATCTCCAGTACCACACAAAAAAAAGTAAAGTAGTTCTTGCATTCATTGGAAAGGGTTTGGCATAGGAGTTGGAAGATCTGGTTTCCATTCTGGAGCTGCCAGAGGTATGGCTGCAATACCTTTAAAGATGCCCATGATACCTTTGAAAATATAATTCTTTAAAATGAGATCAATGTGCAATAAAACTGCCTATAGCTGAGCCTCTCTCTGTCCACCAAAATCTATTCTCTTCTTGATAGATTACATTTCCCAGCTTCCCTTGCAACTGGGTGGTGGTGGACTGGATTCTCCTTGAAGGAATGTGAGTGTTAGGAAAGCATGTTTTCTCCATATGCCCTTTCTCTTCCACCAGCCAGATCCTGGACGTGCAGGTGACTGTATGCTCTGGCTACACAAGAAATACCAAGTTGGAAAGAGCCTGTGCCTCATACCTGAGTCACAGCATGGAAGATACACACACACACACACACACACACACACACACACACACACACACACAGACCTGAGCCATCAGTTACATGAGAAATAGGCTGACATCATGTGCAGTGCATTGACTGTCCCCCCAAAGTTCATGTGTTGAAAACATGATCCCCAGTGCACCCATGTTGAGAGGTGGGACCTTTGAGAAGTGATTAGGTCACGAGGCTCCGCCTTCATGAATGCATCAGTACTGTTATCACGGGAGTGGGCTCGTTATCATGGTAGAAGGGTTCCTGATCAAAAGATTGAGTTTAGCCAGGGGAGATCTACATGCCTGAAAACCCCAGCTACTCAGGAGGCTGAGGCAGGAAAGATAGCAAGTTTGAGGCCAGCCTGGGCAACTTAGTGAGACCTCATCTCAAAAGAATTTTTTTAAAGGGCTGGGGATATGGCACAGTAGTAAAGCACTCTTGGATTCAATCCCCAGTACCTCCCCCCAAAAAAAGTTTTTAAAAGGATGGCTTTGTTCTCCTTCCTTCTCCCTCTCCTCTCTCTCTCTCTCTCTCTCTCTCTCTCTCTCTCTCCCTCTCTCTCTCTCTCCATCCCCTCCACCTCCCTTCCCATGCACAGGTGCATGCGCACACACTCTCTTGCCCTTCTGCCTTTTAACATGGAATAACACAGCACGAAGGTCCTCACCAAATATGGGCCCCTGATCTTGTACTCCCCAGAAACAGAACTGTAAGGAACAAATCCATTCTTTACAAATGACCCAGCCTTGGGTATTCTGTTATAGCGGCACAAAGTGGATGAAGACAACTCTGCCTAAACAACCGCAACTTTGATTTATTTATCAGGTTTGTTTTCTTGCTGGGTCTTGGCTGGGGATCACCCGCGGCTCCTAGAAGCTGCCTTCAGATCCTGGCCCCTTCCACAGGCAGTTCACGGCATGGCCAGGTGCTCCTTCGAGGCCAGCGTGAGAATCTGTCTCACTTCCACTCTCTCAGACCCCTTCCATCTCTGATTTCCAAACTCTATTTTAAAAGGCTCACTGGACATGGTTAGGCCCACCCTGGATAATCTACCTTTTGATTGCTTAATTAGGGTCTGTACTATGTATACAAAATCCCTTCTCAAAATGTGTATGAATGAATGTGTATGTATGAATTATTTATTTATTTATTTATTTATTTATTTATTTATTGTGGTACTGGGGATTGAACCCAGGGGCTTCTACCTCCAAGCTATACCCCCAGCCCTATTTTTCTTTTTATTTTGAAACAGTGTCTCACTAAGTTGCAGAGGGCCTCACAAAGTTGCTGAGACTGGTCACAAACCTGGGATCCTCCTGTCTCAGCCTCCCAAGTACTGGGATTACAGGCATGTGCCACCACGTCCGGCCTAATACTTCATATTTTATAAATATTTGGGCCGGGTGTGGTGGCGCACGCTTGTAATCCCAGTACTTTGGGAGGCGGAGACCAGAGGATCCGGGTTCGCGGCCAGCCTCAGCTCTCTCTCTCTCTCCCTGTCTCTCTCTCTCTACCTAGTGAGGCCCTCCACAACTTCGTGAGACCTGGTTTCAAAATAAAGTATAAAAAAATAGGGCCAGGGGTGTAGCGCAGAGG
>PVJS01043912.1:0-16878 GCA_004027185.1 Glis glis | reverse complement strand
TGTGTGTGTGTGTGTGTGTGTGTGTGTGTGTGTGTGTGTGTGTGTGTGTGTGTGTGTGTGTGTGTGTGTGATACTGGGGATGGAACCCAGGGGCATTCTACCTCTAAGCTATCCCCCCAGCCCTTTTTTTATTTTTTATTTTGAAAAAAGGTCTCACTAGGGTTGCTGAGAGTCTCATTAAGTTGCTGAGGCTGGTCTTGAACCTGTGGTCCTCCTACCTCAGCCCCCCAAGTACTAGGGTTACAGGTGTGCACAACCATGCCCAGCAATGTACGGTATTTAATGTCAGTATAGATATAGGTATAAATGGATAGATAAATGATAGAGATATGCAAGAAATACAATAAGAATCATTTTCCTAATTAATGCCGACCACTCGCTCTTTCCTTCATAAATAATACTAATTCATTTTTTCCAAATTATTCCACTTAGTATGTAAAATAATTTGCTCGATAGAGAATTTACTTGAAGCTGCATCGATTTACTTACTTATTTTTATATATTAACACATTTCATTTATATTCCACATCAACCCGGACATTCCACCAGCAAGAACTTACCCTAAGCATGGGGCCATTTTGAAACACATGTGGCTCATCACAAACCACACAGTATTCATTCAATACAGGGATCCGCTGTTCAGCGAACTCAATCGTCTGCATAAAACAATAAAGAAAAATAATTCAGTTGAGTTCGTAGATGATTTGAAGGCCCAGTTAGGACTAAAACATGTCTCTAATGGAGAGAGTTTTCACTCATACCTGTACTAGGAAGCCACGATCTCTTATTGGAATGCATTTTGCACCATTTGGCTATAAAAAGCAAAGAAAAAAATTTTTTAATTGGGAAAATATATGAATAATAGCCTTTAACTTTTTATAACTATGATCACTTTTACAACACAGTGATCTTTCTAATATTTCTAATATTAAGTCACTGGTTATAACATCAAGACTTTACAATTTCTTTGATTACTCTATTAAAATACCCTTTCTGCCATTATTATTGCAATCTTTGCCTAAACTGAATGAATAGCATTCTTAATTTCTGATCTTCCACTAAGGACGACTGGTATTGTTACATGATCACAAAAAAATCACTGCCTCTATTATTCATGAGCAAATACTCAAACCTTCTAATTAGAGTATTTCAATCTTATTTTACAATCAGATACAATGATTCTTCAAAGGAAATACTGGACACCTACAGAAAGTGGCATGTCACTGAACTATATGTTATGCTTAGCCATAGAGAAAGATATTCACCATTTTCTTGGGTGAAACTGTCATGGGCAACATTCTGTTAAGTCATTCGACATTACTTTCTCCATATCCTTAAAGCTTATCTTTGAATTGAAAAGGCTTTTTGGATGTTCCCATAAATTATCAACATACTCAAATTTTCATAAAGCATATACAATTTTATGGTATAAGTTACAGTTTAATTTTATTTTTTATTTATTTTTTTGCAGTACTGGGGATTGAACCAAGGGGCGTTCTACCTCTGAGCTACACCCCCAACCCTATTTTTTATTCTTCATTTTGAAACAGGGTCTGACTAAGTTACAGAGGGCCTCACTAAGTAGCTGAGGCTGGCCGTGAACCCGGATCCTCCGGTCTCAGCCTCCCAGGTACTGGGATTACAAGCATGCGCCACCACGCCCGGCTCTACAGTTTAATTTTAGAAATAAGTCCATATTAAGGTAACTTTTTTTTGCAATACTGGGGATTGAACCCAGAGGCATTCTACCTCCAAGCTATTTTTTATACACCCCCAGCCCTATTTTTTATTCTTTGTTTTGAAAAAGGGTCTCACGAAGTTGAGGAGGGCCTCACTAAGTAGCTGAGGCTGGCTGTGAACCTGCGATTCTCCAGTCTCAGCCTCCCAAGTACTGGGATTACAGGTATGCGCCACCACGCCCGGCTCATATTCGGGTAACTTTCTGAAAACAGTTTCTTATAAAAATAAGATAGAAGATTTATCTATGCCAGAATGGTAGAGGTGAATATGTACACCCAACATTCACATGTGTGTATCTAGAAAAAGCAAACAAAAGCTTTTCTCAACTATTTTGAGTATGTGAATATATGCATAATATAGGCCTATTTCTTTATCTGAAATTGTCTATGGTGCCAATCACTCTAGAGTTAAGTTTCATTTAAAACTGATTCCCAGTAAATACCAACAACAAACTTAAGTTATTACTATAGTCATCTCCTGGGTCCATGTCCCCCAAAACAGTTTAAGCATAATAAGGGCACTAAGAACAACTTCAAGGGAGGCTTTGGGACAGAGCTGTAAATGTTGTTTCTCTCCACCAGTGACAACGTTCATGGGCCAAGTTCTCTCCTTAACTGGAAGAAGATTAAGATCTACTTTAGGACAACCAGGATCCTCTATTAGTCATGGTGGAAAAAAAGAGAGATTAGATAAACTTACTTAATAAAACATTAAAATTATATGCTTGCTTAAAAGGAAAGTCTTTGTAAATCCAATTGACTTCCTTCCATTTTTAGTAGCAATCATTACTATGATAGAAATGGACGTCAAATCAATAACTACATTATTTTTTCAGACTCACACTAACATTTCATTGCTGATTGCAAATGTCTGGCATGCCAAAAAAGCAATATCCAAAGAAGCGAATTTTTAAACAAAACCCACTCATTTTAGTTCTTCTCTCCACCAGATCTTATGGAGAAAAAGAGAGCTCACTGCCCCTCAGCTAACATTTAAGAACTCAAGATGAAAATGTTTACGCACAGCAGGCTGGGAAGATGAAGATGAAGATGGTGTTAAGATACCAATAAGCCCTGAGGTAAGAGAGAGCCTCCTGCCCTCCGCAGTAGGTTCCTTGAAAAGCTCCGTTTTGGATGACTTGGGGGCACTGGAGTAGGACTTGCTGAGCAGTTTGTGGTTTTTCAGCCCGTACAGCTCTTCCATTCTGAGATTGCTGGAGTAGGACCTGCTCAACAGTTTGTGGGGCTTCAAGTTGGTGCTGTGTTCGCATCGCGGGTCCCCAGAACAAGATCGAGTCAATAACTTATGCGACTTCAGAGTGAGGCAGTCCTCTTGCTTAACGGCTGCGGAGCAGGGACGAGTCAAGAGTTTGTGCGATTTAATTGTTGACATGGCCTGTTCGGCCCTGGGATCGCTGGACAGGGAGCGACCAAAGGTCCGGTGCGACTTTGCGGCGCACACGTCCTCCGTCTTGACTGTGCTGGAACAAGTCCTCCGTAGCAGCTTATGTGTTTTGGAGATCCCATCCTGCTCAGACTTCAGTTTGGATTTGCTTTTGCCACAACCAGGGGGAGGATAACTTGGCGACCTTCAAAAGGGAACAAGAATTGATACAAAGAATATCATGAGTCTCGCTGGCGGTGGAGAACACATGTCATGCTCAAAATGAGCTCCACTGTGGGGCACCAGTGCCACCTCATTTAAATCTAGCCTATCCAGTTAAAACGAATATGCAGACTGATCATGGGAATTAAGTCACATGTTTTCTGAAAAGCAAAAAGAAGATTCTGAATTTTTCTCCCTCTTACCTAATCCAGAGCCCTAGATGGAAAATTTAGGTAGGAAATTCTATGTGACTAGAAAACCAAGAATGCAATTTTAGTAAATTTAACTGATGTTAAAGAAATAAAAGATATAAATATACACACAAATATCTAAACAGATGCCAAGACTGTAGAGAGAATGCTTAAACCGAATAACCATGGACTATCAGAATTTCAATATTTAGTAACACACTGAGGAAGTCTACTGTTACCGACCTGCGCAAGGTAGAAAACAGATGGAGGGGAGACTTCACTTTCTTCTCTGACAACTTTTTGTTGTGCAGGCAACTGGACTTTTCTTTGCTCTGCTTCCACTGCTGTGTGACAAATGTCTGCATGATTCTGTCAATCCAAAGGTAACTCTGTTATCACAGCTCCAAGGTGATTTAAATTAATATGTCTATACTTAACATGCACTTATCTAAGCAAAATAGGCACAGAGTAATCAGTAAGATGCTAATTTAGAATCGTACAAAATTTCTCCTGAGTAGGAAGGCATTATATAGCAAGTTACCAGGACTTTACTGTGACTAGTTATAGCACATCAAGTGAAACTAATTACTAATTATGAAAACAATTAAACTATAATATTGATATGATTTAACTATCCAAATATGACTGATGAGTTGATAGAAAAGAGAATTATGAGGGCCGCCTTCAGGATCTGCAACTTTAGCTTACATTCCAAAATATATTCTGAATTATTTTAAGCTGATTTCTTTTTATTTGATTTCTTTATTTTTCTTCATGAATATGAAGACAAAATAAAACTGTGAAACTGTGTGCAGAAATAAATCCTGCAAAACTCATTCTATGTAAAAATGTGGTGGCCAGCCAACAGAATCTTCAGCAAAGCCCATTTACCTGTAAGTATGGTATTTTTAAAAATTTGGAAATTCTTAAACAGTTTTAGATACTATACAAGGCAGAAATTTGGTAATTCCCAACCTCAGCTTTTTCCTGTGTTAAAAATCATCTCATCAGTGCTTTACATGACAGAGTTCTGTGATGTCAGATGTGGACTTTGGACAAAGCACTGTTTTCTAAGAAGGCTCCCAGGCTGGGTAGCTTCTCTGTATCGGATCTCCCAAGTCCCTTAACGGTGATAGTAAGTAGATATGGAATTTTCATTAAGTGTGCAATAAACTCAGCATTTTCATTTTCTTTCACAAATACTTCAGTGTTGACTCTCTGTCTTTCTCTTTTCAGTTATATCTAAACTGGATTGCCTCTGGAGGAGGAAAATGGTACCAATATTTGTTTATCAGTTATGATATGCCAAGGAATATAATAGAATCATTACACATACATTTTTTTCCCTTTAATTCTCAGGGCACTTTCAAGAAGGAGCTGTTACTCCACACATTTCACACACAGAAATGAAATCTGCCCACGTCAGCCTGAATAACAGTGATGGAACTAAATGTGCACATTACCAAATGAGGGTTGGCACATGCGTAACACATGCTATTCAACAGAGGCAGGTGTGACTCGTAGCATAAGGCCTGTTATTAAATTCCCCGAGAACTTCAGTTCTTAACAAACTAATTCAGATCACCAAAAAGCCCATCCCTCAGGATCACTCTGCCAACCTTTCTTCTGCTAGCTGTGATGAGTTCAGAAGGAGAAAGAGTCACGTAGAGAATTATTCTGGGTGTTCTGAGCAATAGAAATGGTGACAAAGAGTGAAACTTCAGGGAATGATGCCATGATTCCAAGTTCCCAGGAAATTTTCCTTTAGAGTCCAGGACAAGGAAAATGTCACTGCCTCATATTACGCTTCATGTTTGAAGTTGCTGTCACCAGAGATCTCAGCAGGATTAAAATGTAATAGCAATATTAGGACCAGTATTTCTCCCTGTAACTAACAAGAAATCCCCATTGATGCTACACTGTACCAAGCAGATGTGGATTGTTACCCTACTATGAAAAAAAATTCCTCTTCCTGTCCACCATTCCCTGAGCAGGTCAGGAAGTGCTTGCTTTCTCTAGACAAGCTAACTGCATCAAGAAATAAACAGGTCAAAACGGCCAAAATGTTTCCCACTTTCATGTTATATTAGCATTCTAAAGGGTGAGTTCAACATCTAAAATTGCTAATTCATAAGCTTGAGTACTCAAAGTCCTAGTTCTTGGATGCAGAAGGAATTAACTCTTAGAAGACATTTATGGCAAGGGTAATCTGAAGTATAGCTACGAGACTGTCTGGTATAACCACCACCTTCTAAGATTTCACTTGAGTCTGTGTTTACTATTGTGCTGCCACCAAGAACAATGACTACCATTGCCATGGGCTGATGATAAAAAAAGAGAAAAAGATTTCCAGGGAAACGGTATGCTTGCATCAAGTGACGAGCAGATGATGTCAGACAGCTATGCCAACAAAGGTCCCAGCATCACTTTGATAGAGAAGAGTGAATTAGGTGGGCTACATCATGATTTCCTTCAAGCTGATTTCAAGACAACTATTCCCAGGAGCGGCCAGTATTACCCTCCAACAGTAGAGGCAAGTGCCAGCAAAGTGATATCACCCATCAAACTGAATTAATGGTATTCATTTAAATTTTGAGTGTTTTGATTTCACTTAAGTTGTAAATCGAATATGGTTTTACGAATCTGAGACTCGACCTATGAAGAATTCATAACAGGTTATACGTGTTGTACCTATTTGAGGTAAAACAAGACTTGCGATGTTCTCCCTCCATAAATACAATTTCACTCTGATCAATCCAGATCCAGCATAAAGTCATACAAAGTTCAAGATTACTCCCTCTGACTCTGATTCATTCAGCCATTAATGATAGAAAATCTATGGGCTAATCACTGCCTCTGTTTCAGATCAGCAATGAGAAAATATGAAAGTATTTTTTTCTTTTAGGCTTTCTTATTGACTTCACATTCTCCCGATATTCACTCAATGCCAAAAGTACATTCCACATCTTCTCCTAGGCAAAGAGATATCTAGGTTTATGTGAGAGGCAGATTAGTGTATGAGTCAACAGTATTGATCTGCAGTCAAATTCTGGCTCTGCTGCTTTCTCACTGTGCAACATTAAACAAATTGCTTAACCTCTCTGGGCCTTAGTTTCATCATCTGGGAAATATGATGGCAATAGTATCTGTGCTTTATAGGATGGTTGTAAAGACCAAGGGACTGAATATATGTAAAGCGTTAGTGCTTGCTATATGTCAGCCACTGTTGTAAATGCTTTACATATATTAATGAGCACCTGCTGATGTACTAAGACTGTCTTGCTGCCCAAAACACACCAGAATAAAGAACTGCAGAAGGTGTGTAATGAGGGCCTCTTATTCTCTGAAAACAAACCTGAACAATAACAAATAGCCTAGATTCTAAACCTGCCTTCCTTCTTGAATGTTTCTGCTAAAATAACCTCTTAATATTTGAGCTTCTTACAAATTATTGTGAAGATGAGATCAGATTTTTTAAAATTATGTAATTTTATTTTATTTATTTTATTTACTTTTTCTGCGGCACTGGGGATGGAACCAATGGGCATTCTACCTCTGAGCTACAGTCCAAACTCTATTTTTTATTCTTTATTTTGAAACAGGATCTCACTAAGTTGCGGAGGGCCTAAGTTGCTGAGGCTGGCCGCGAACCTGTGACCCTTCTGTCTCAGCCTCCCAAGTACTGGGATTACAAGCGTGCACCACCACGCCTGGCTAAAGTTATGTAATTTTAGTCAAGAAGTAACCCTAAGGATCAAAACCAAAACCACTTATTTGTCATTAACGAAACTTAAATATTTGTCAGACTGACATTTATCAAGGATCATGAAAAAATTCTAGTTCATACTAACAAGCGTTTTGCATAGCTTAAGTTTATACATGAAAGGAAGCAACTTTGAAAAATATTAACTATTTGGATGGGAATATTCATGAAACATGTTATATGTTCTTTTAAGTTGCTAAACAGAAAACAAGACAGCTTGTCTTAAATTTCTCAGGATTGGAATCACATCCACAATTTCTTTTCCTGAGTCCCTGTGATGCACTCAGAAAGCATTAAGAGCACAAAGATACTTATTCCTGGACATCTGTGATTGTTTAATTCTTGTCTTGTTTTGATCAACACCACTTCACTTAAAAAAAAAGTGGTTAAGTGCATACAAAAGCACATAAAGAAAAAAAACATATGAAGTAGAAGAATATAAGGGAAGAAACTGGTTGAAGAGAAAAATCATAGGGGGAAAATATAAAAGACACCATGGTGAGGGAGTCCCCTACATGGGTAGGATAGCGAGCAGTAGAGGCAGGCTGCAGGCCCCAGGCTCCGCGCTACGACATGTGAGATAAGGCTCAAAACAAGTTCACTGGAAAAGTATTCTGAATCCTAGAACAGAAAGCTCAGGATATGTCTCCCCTGAGTCCTTCGAAGAGAACACTGTATAATATAACACGGAAAATGTATGTTGTAAATTTAGTTTTCAAGATGCAGAATTCTAAACATTAAGAGTTTATTATCTGATTCTATATTTGCACATATTTAAACTGAACACTGGGGTTTATAAGAGCCCCCCCGCCCCCGTTAAATGTGGTCCATCCTGCATCGATGGAAAGTCAGAAAAACCTAAGATGATCCTAGAGATCTGACCAAAGTGCAGCCTGGACATCACACATGAGCCTTCCGGCCTCACACAGAATGACCTCAGTCAGTTTCCTATTTGATAAATGAAATAGTTTCAAAATATTTTTTTCTTGGAATATTGCCCCAAAAGGTTGGTGTATGAAACCAAATAATCAAAAGGAAAGGGAACAGACTGCATCAGGATGAAGAACTTAAAACCGTGTGCTTAAGTCTACAATTGTCTAATGGTCTCTCAATACATTTAAGTTAAATTCACAGATTCAAAAGAAGAAATAATCCTCCAAAAATTCTCCATAAATACAGACTCTTACAGCTGATATTTTGACAAGTATAGGATTCACTGCTCATATTCTGACCATGGCAGGCTAAAGTATGTATATTCCTGTTTTAAAAGTTAGTTCTTTGGCTTTTATCAAAAACACACAAGATACTAAGTGCTGGCAAAGAAGTGGAGAAAAAGGAAGCCTTGTACCCTGTTGGTGGGAATGTAAATTAGTAGAGCTACTATGGAAGTTACTATGGAGGCTCTTCAAAAAATTAAAAATAGAACTATCATATGATCCGCCAGGGCCACTACTGGGTATTTCATCCGAAGGAAATGAAATCAGTATGCTAAGATATATTTGTACTCTCACGCCCCTACTCACAGTAGCCAAGAGATGGGAAACAAGCTAAGTGCCCATCAGATGATGAATACATGAGGACAATGTGGTAAAAATACACAAAGGAATACTACTCTGACATAAAAAACGAATGAAATCCTGTCATTTGGAGCATCATGGATGGAACTGGAAAGACTCATATTAAGTGAAATAATTCAGGCACAGAATAAGAAATGCATGATCTCACTCATATGAGGAACCTAAAAATGTTGATCTCATAGAAGTTTAGAGTAGAATGGTGGTTACCAGAGGCGAGGGAGAGTGGGGAAAAGGGAGCGATAGGGAAGAACTGATCAAGGGGTACTAAGTTAGAATTCGTTAAGAGTAAGACGTTCTGGGGTGCTGTTGCACAGTAAGGTTACTGTAGATAACAATTATGTGTTCTATATCCCAAAAATCTAGAAGAATGGATTTTGAATGTTTTCACTATTAAGAAATGATACATGTTTGAGAGATGGGTATGTTTAAATGGACTCAAATATTGTACAATGTATACATGTATAAAAAAATCACACATATCCCATTGATATGTATAATTTTATGTCTTCATGCATCAGTTAAGTTAATTAAAAAAATGTAAAAATTTCTTGAAAAATTCAAATGCATTTGTGAATTAGCTGGATTTGACTGTCCCACAATGCACATATGTACTTAAAAATATCATGTCATACACCATAAATGGTATAGCTGTCAAACTTTTAAAAACTGAAAATTAACAGATAAATAAAATTGCCCTCATTTTGACTGCGGTGATTTCATGTCCCCATATGAAAATCTGAGGCTCATTAGGACTCTGTCTTACGAGGGCGTCGCGCTCCCTCTGCGGGGAAGGTCGCCGAAGGGGAGCACGTGGATGACATCCGTATTTCCCTCAGGGAGACCCCAACAAGCAAAGCACAGGCCAATGGGCCCAAGGATGATGCCTGGCCTCAGACCAGGGCTGCCTTGACTTTAGAAAGAGCTGAAAGCCACTCCTTGTGTCTGTAAATTACAAGCATTCTTTTTCTTCTTAAAGACATAATTTTCTTTCTGCTGTTCTTGTTTTGGTTCTGGTAGAGAGCCGAAAACAAGTACAATATATCCCCAAACCAAAGCAAAAGCAGGTTCAAAGGCAGGTTTTAATACAAAGTAGACTTAAAAATCAAAAAGGAAAAGCAAATTAGAGTTTGAACAATGAAAACAGTATTGATAAGTCTCTGTGAGATGTTATGAGATAATAAATACACGAGAGCTTCATTCATCTCTTCCTGATGCTCAAAGCCTATTGCCATTCACTTCTACTTCAGATCTATTAAAAAAACTAGTGTGCTGGAATCCTAGTCACTACATCAAAGGAAGGGCATACGTGCTAATAATGACATATTAAACAATCTATATGGCCATTCAAATCAATTATACATAGTAAAATAAGCAAGTCTAGCTAGGCGTGGTGGCCCACACCTGTAATTTCAGTACTTGGGAGGCTAAGAGAGGAGGACCTCAGTTTCAAGACCAGCCTCAGCAACTAAGCAAGACCCTCAGCAGTTTATTGAGACCCTGTTTCAAAGCCAATAAATAAAAAGGGCTGGGGGGGTGTGGTTTGGAGGTAGAGTGTCCTAGGGTTCAATCCCAGGAGAAAGAGGAGGAGGAGGAGGAGGAAGAGGAGGAAGAGAAGGAGGAGGAAGAGAAGGAGGAGGAGGAGGAGGAGGAGGAGGAGGAGGAGGAGGAGAGAAACCACCACCACCACCTAGTTTATTTATAAAAGAAAACTGAGTCACTGTATTAATCAAGGTCCACATAGGAGATAGAGAGTTACTTACAAAAAGAATGTTTCAAAGGTGTTGGTATAAGAAATGGAATAGTACAGTAGCCCCAGGCCAGGGGCTGCTGACCTGTTACCACATCCAGGCCCCAATGGCCTGGCAGTGGGACCTACCAATGGAATCTGGTAAGATAGAGAGTCAAGCAAAGCCTACATCCCAGAGCAGAACAGGACCGAGTCAGCTCAAGGTGACCTGGAGAAGAAACCAGGGCAGTGAACACTCCCACCTCATTCTCCTAGCTCTCTGGGTCAGTCACATTAGAGACACCAGACCCTGTGTCCACACAGACCCGCCTTCCAGTAGAGTGCAGGGTGGACCTGGCCGGGCAAACAGCAGGGCCCTGGCCCAGGCTGGAAAGGGAGGTCTGCTGACCAAATCACGAAGCAGATCTTAGCATCCAGATGATTTCCTCTATGAGGACTCACTTCAGAAAACATCTTAGTGAATGCAAATGGGAGCTAAATGAGCAAAACCAGAATTCACTTCTTTTGAACAGAAATTCATTTTTAATTCTTTGGCAGACTTACTTTTTCAGCTGATGTCCCAATCCAAATCGCTCTTTTGTGGAAATTTGAAAGACATCAACAGTGGGCACTGAAAAGGAAAAAAAAAATCACAGTCAGGTATTGAACTGAAACCCAACCATCGGCCTGGAAAAAGGCTGAAATAGTAGTGTTATGCATGTACAGACATGCACTTAAAAATAGTGTGCACACAGTTCTATATTTGGCTACATAATTTTTATATGCATATATATATATGAGATCCTTATTGGTCATTATATATTAATGTGAATATCTTTATGTTGATGAATAATGTGTACAAGAGTGAAAAATAATCTCTAAAATAAGGAATCGCTTAAATACACACATATAGGGCAGTTGGTGCACCGTTTCGTAAGTGGAAGAGACACATGTTTGTATATTCATACAACATTTTTAGAATAAAAACATTGGGAGATGAGGATGAAGCATAGGGGACGTGTTTCTCACTATGTACCCTCTCGAGTGGTTCATATTTTTACCAGGTATATACATTTTTTTAAATCAATTAACTATCGCTTGAATTTGTAACCTCTCAGAGTTTCTCATCAATTCTTATTCACTGGCTTGAAGATTGTGTATTGTGTGTGTACTGTGCCAGTCACAATAGATGAGAGAACACACACACAGACAGACACAATGTCCCCGCTCCCATGGAGCCTGCAATGTAGCAGGGGGAGGAGACAGAAAAGAAATGAGTAAGAAAACAGACACGGCTGAAGACCGGTGTAGGGAGAGGGGCCAACAAGGCCCCCTGTTAGGAGACAGGGCAGAGAGGGACCAGGGCTGGGGCTGTGTGAGAACTCTTGGTAAAAGGGCAAAGGGAGAAATACAGAAATCACTGGGGAACTGACTGCACTAATTGAAACACAAGCTACTGTGGCGTGGATCAGTGAAGTGGATAAGCATTCTGCATTCACACTTTCTGGGAAAGCAAACAGATATCACTGTTGGGCTGGACACTGGGTGTGCAAGTGGAGTCAAGGGCAGATCCACGTCTTGTGAGCAGTGGAAATTTCCCAATTGCCATTACGTAAAAGACTGCAGGTGGAATGGGTTTGGAGAGGTGCAGAAAGTTGGTTACTTGATTTTAAATATTTTAAATCTGAGATGCTTACTGAACTCGAGTGGAGCAGCTGAGTGGACACCTGGATAGAGAAGGCCATCATGTGGGCATCTGGGTGAGAGGAACATACTGAAGACAAAAATTAAAAATAGCCAGAGTGTGCGCGTATTTGAAGGCATGATGCTAGATGAGAAACCACCCAGTGAATACAGATGGAGGAGAGGGGTCTGAGGATGAGGCTCTGTGCGCATGAGCATTCAGACACCAGCCAAGGAGCCTGCAGAGAAATGACCAGGAGGAGGGACAACTCCAGAGTGCTGCTGCTCTGAACACAAATTCACAAAATTTCTTCACCAAAGGGGTAAACTGTGACCAAATGCTACTAAGTCAATTAAGACGAGGACACAAGATCTGTCACAGAGCCATTTAGCGATATTGAGGTCACCGGATACAATGACAAGAGTGGTGTTTGTGAAAGGATGGTACTGTAACCTGATTGGAGTGGATTTAAGGAAAAAGTGAAAAAATGAAGTAGGCTAATAAAGACAACTGTAACGATGAAATTTAACAGTCAAGGGAAGGAGAGCACTAGGGTGGGGATTTAAGGTCAAGGGGGTTTGGTTTTCTTTTAAGATGAAAGAAATATTCATTTGCTGGTTGGGAATCTCTGGGGGAGAAATGAAGGAAAAGGAGAATTGCCGCAACGGTGCTTTAATTGGGACCGAGTGCACTAATGAAAGTCTGCACTACATAGGAGCTTGTTCAGCCAGGGCCAATCTCAGTAAGGGGTGGGACTGCAGGTGATTACAGCAAAGACTCCACATTCTAACCCAAAATGGCATCCTCAATGCCTCCCTCCCTGTGTTGCCCATTACTCAGGAATGCAAATGCTCCATTAAACAAGGAAATCGGGCGTTAGTATCAACAAACAATAGGTTTCTTTCTTAAGAATGGTCTAATCCTTATACAAAGAGTGACTAATAGAGTAGACATCACTCCAGTCTCACCTACCCAAGCCCAGGGTCATTAAAATTTAAAAGTGAATAAAAAAACTCTACCATCTTGAAAATTCAGTGGAATTTATTAAAAATAAATAAATAAATAAATAAATAAATAAAGATGAAAAGCTGGGCATGGTGGCGCACACTTGTAATCCCAGTACTTGGAAGGCTGAGACAGGAGGATCGCAGGTTCAAGGCCAGCCTCAACAACTTGTGAGGCCCTCCCCAACTTAGTGAGACCCTGTTTCAAAATAAGGAATTATTTATTTTGAAAAGTAGGGCTGAGAGTGTAGCTCGGAGGTAGAACGCCCCTGGGTTCAATCCCCAGTTCTGCCCCCCCCCAAAAAGATGAAAAATGAGAACATGCTGTGATCTCAGAAGAGTCAAGAGGACTGGGAAGAGTCAGGCAGAGAAACTAAAGGGACTTGGTTTATTTTTAAAAGGTAGAAAAATCCAAAATGCACTATGAGAACTAAAACCTTCACCTATGGAAGTTGTGTGAGATAGAGAAAGAAGAGATAATAATGGATACAAATGTGCATATAAATATATATATGAATTATTCCTACAAATTAATAACAGAAGTCTCAAAATTTAATGATAGCATAGCATACATAACTAGAAAACATTTTATCAAGATGATAAATTTTCTAAGAAAACATAAATTATATACATTTAGTAACAATACAATCTAAATGACCCAAAAATCTTAGAATATACTCAAAGAGCTCACAAAAAGCTTTCAAAAATATTCCAAAGTTCCAGTGATAAAATGCATACTGTAATTAACTATAATTAATTATACTAACTGTATTAATATATTAATAATCAGTGAAACATGGAGTAAGAACTCTGTACTATCTGCAATTATTCTGTGAATCTAAAAATATTTTAAATTAATTTTAATAATTTTTAAAAAGTTAATACCAAATACTCGGGTATGAACTCATTGAAAATGAGTAACCTAAGCCAAAAAGTATAAAACTGTACTAAAATATAAAATTAGGAACTACAATAAATGTATTTTAATAGCAAACGTAGGTATTATTACTTTAGAAATGTTTATTCGTCCCAAATTTATTTACAAGTTCACCTCAAATACAATCAAATTCCCCATAAGGTTTATTTGAGGTGGCAAGGAAATAAGGAAGGACTTGACAAAATGTACTAAAAATACATTTCCAAATTTAAAAAAAAGTGAAAGTTAATCAGCTTTTCTTTATCCCTCATAGAATTTCAGGTGGAGGTAAGGGCTGCCCAGGATATATGACAATTATTCTAACACTGACCACATCTGCACACAGAGGTACCAATCTTAGGACAATGTGTAGAGAAAAGCACTTTAAAATAATGTTAGTTGTTCATCATTTTCAACTGAAAGCAGGCTTATTCTTTCAATCAGAAACTGGACTTACACATTAGCAATTCTGGAAAACATACATATTATCATAAGAATATAACAAATTTTATCATGTCTTTGTTTAAAGCATATTTTCCAATGTATGATAAAAATATCTTTAATTTTAATGTGGATTAAAAAATGCATTTCTTCAACTCTTATCATTCCCATCTACTCACATCTATATTGTCAGATAAGCCCTAGCCAAATATTGTAGTTCAAATAAGTGTTATTCACATACACATTTCCAAAACGCTGGAATAAATGCTTTTCAAAAAGAACTGTTAAGTAGGTCGGTCTATATCTTGAATTAGTCACACATTTTCTGCAAGTTCATTTTACTATAAATGCTGGTACCTTCAAAGATATATTACAAAATACTCACTTTCATTTGCTTGCAATAATTGAAATTATAAAGTAGAATAAAACCTAATTATTTCTTCTGGAATAAAAAATTATATGTTCCTTTTTAGTAACATCATCTGAGGTTCTACTCATATATTACGCATTACTACCCATTTTTAATCACAGTTTTTTCCTCAAATTCTCAACAAGAGAAAAATAACTTTGGGGGGACTTTACTAGTAAGATCGCAATGCAAGTTCCATTGAACAAGCCCCAGTTTAACCACTGCATTACAGAAACAGGAGAAAACCAGCAAGAGGATCAGAAATGTGGAATAATTCTGTACCGATATAAGAAACTTCCACAAATTTTATCACATAGGGAGCAAATGGAAGCAATCTTTAGGTATCCTAAACGGCTGGTCCTAAACTCCCCACCCTATAAAAGAAGAAGAAGCTAACAGCCAACAGCACCAACACATCTCAAAATAATAGGGCAAATGAACCATGAAGCAGAGCAGGCAGTGTCCTCGGGGACTGGCAATACAGGTAGCAAGAGCTGGCCTGGCAGGCTTCCTCCCTCAGCAGATGCTGACCCCCTTCCTGACCCACCGGCTAATCTCAAGATCTCTCAGAAGCCCACCTTGAGTGATGAGGATTAGGAGGCAAAGAATTTACTGAGAACTCATCTCAGGAAAGACTAATAAACAGATGTGAGGAGTGGGAGAAGGATAGTAAAAGGGGGAAAAGCCCAACGGGGATTCAAATACAATCAAGTCCCAGCTTCAGCCCCATCCTGTGGCTAACACGGAAGCATAAAATACACTTCCAGGTGTGTCTAACTTGAGGCCAAGTGCCAAGGTCACTGTAATCCCACAGAGTCAAAGGGTGGGGAGAAGGTGGAGAACTCACAAGCACATACCTGTTCTTCCCAGGAAAGAATAGCTCCTGAGACTAAGGACAAGGTGCTGAAGGTGTGAGCTGCTAGCACCAAGTTGTGCAGAGCTGGAGGCCTGGAACCCAGGACTGCAAATATTCCCTGTGTCTCAGGGAAACGGGGTGTTTCACCAGAGTCCCCAACGCAACCCCACCAGCTGTCAGATCTCAGAACTATCCAACCTAAAGTACAGTCAAAGTAGAAGACTTTTTCTTTCCTCTTCTTAATGAAAAAAACTTGATACACAAAACACACTAATTTCCAAAAGATGTACATTTCTACTCCTGTTTGAATATAATATTGAGGAAAACAAAACCCCATCTATAGAAATAAAATGATAAATCCTGGACAATCACTGATTGATGTTCACAAGATTCAAAATGATACTTAAATAAAATGAAAGCAATAAATGATAAAGAGGGCATAATGTGGACTTGGTAATGAATGTGGCCAAATTAAAAATAAAATGGAAACATCCAACTTATCTAAATCGTGAAAAATATTTACATGATGGAATAAAAGAAATATTAGAAAAAACTTATGAAGTACTGGGAAGGAAGGAAGGAAGGAAGGAAGGAAGGAAAAACATGGATAATACAGGGGGAAACAGCAAAAACCCACAAACCTACATGTGGGAATACTGTGTAGATACTACAGTTCTTTATTTAATGACTTGAGGATGGTCTCAAGACATAACATTAAGGTGCATGGTTATTAATAAGAATAAACTGTACATCCAAAGAAAACAAAACCACCAAACTATATTTTTCTCAATATGGAGGGATTATGAGTGATCATTTTTTTCTTTTTTAGAACATTTCTAAAGCCGGGCGTGGTGGCGCACGCTTGTAATCCCAGTACTTTGGGAGGCGGAGACCGGAGGATCCGGGTTCGCGGCCAGCCTCAGCGCTCTCTCTCCCTGTCTCTCTCTCTCTCTCTCTCTCTCTCTC
>PVJS01043911.1:0-16880 GCA_004027185.1 Glis glis | reverse complement strand
ATGGTAAGGCTAGAAGCCCCATCCCTTCTTTTCCCATTAAAGCAAAGATGAGAACCTATGCAGGAAGCCCTCAACTTATTACCATTAAGACAGCTGGAGCACCAAGCTAGAGGAGGATAGACCCCCTGAGGACACCCAAAATTCCATGCCTTATGTTCAAGGCTAGAGCTTGGACCTACGGAGCTTTGGCCATACTAGTCTAATATCAACCAACTGGTTTTTACCATAGTTGTGCAGAAGTTTTCCAGGTTTCAAGGTGTAAACCTTTATCCGAACAGTTTAGGAAAAACCCAATATCAAAAAGTTTCATCATAACTGTTCTTGAGGCAAGCATGAGGAGGGCCCGAGACATGCCACAACCACAGGCTCCCCGTTACAATTCATACCACTGATCAAAGATCTTTGAGCAAGGTAGAATTACTATGACATGACTAAGAATGGTGCATTACAAGGTACAGATAGGACATACCATATAAAAACTATTTTAGTTTACTTCAATCCCGCCAAAAGAAACTCCAAGATCAGTCCAATCTTGACCACCCCCCATTATCCCTCTTCTAATAGAATGGGGGGTGGTCAATTAGAAATGATCCTGGTGAATCCAGAAGTACCCTAACCTGGTCATAACTGATTCATGATAGAGTTCTGTGGTAGAACCAGGGTTGATTAGGACATGGCTTCAATACAGAGAAAGAAACTGTACTGCATTTCCAGGTCTTCTAGGACTGTGACAATCTACACAAATCTAATTAGGATTGGTGTTCGAGAAAGCTTAGACCCTGATCATATAAATGTGGGTTCACTAAAGCTTGGGTTAGTAAAGCACCAATAGATCTGGACTTAATGCTAAGTGACCATTGCTGGCTGGTTACACCCTAAGCTCTATAATAATTAAAATTGGCTCCAGATCCTGGGTTAGAGTTTAGAGGCATTATCTCTGAAAATGGGAGATGAGACACTAAAAGCCAAGCAGGTCATTTCTGCCATCTCCAACTCCAGTGATTATTCATTCATCTTTAAGAACAATGACTTTAACCTCCAAATTTCCCCATTGTACAAAGTGTAATTTGACATGACTTTCTGTTAGCAGCAAGTATTTCATGTTTGGGGTCATACTTATTTTCTCCTATAGACAAGATACTAACCCTTAAGCAGAGCCCCACAGCACCATGTGTTATATTGATAGGTATGATACAGCTCTCTAATCCTTCAAGGGGACTGGGGCCTCCAGCCATGAGCAATTTCATCTAGTTTTCCAAATTCCTGTTAGCGTATGTGCCATGACTAAAACTAGAAAGCATTGTTCTAGAATATTCTGATGTCCTAAACTCCCAGTATTCCAGTTTCATTAGCAGCATATTACAAGCATCCCCGTCTATGCAGGCTCTGGATTGTAGAACTTTGATAGGAAAGGCAGTTGAATTCAAAGGGACTCATCTTAGGTGACTATAGTTACAAGTCATAGGTTTTGTAAATTTTCAGGCCAAGAACTACCCTACCTACCTCAAGAGTGATCAACTATTTCCTATGCTAAATACTCCCCCATAGGTTTCACTTAATCCCCCAAATCCTTTTATTTCTATCTATTGGGACAATTAAGTTTTGGTGAGGGCAACAGATTTGTCAATGGGTTACAGACAGAAGAGATCTGAAACTCCAGCTTCAGGTTGGGCTGCTGAGCCCTGTGTTCTAGTCTCTAGGTTATGTAACCTCCTCTTTGGAAAAGCTCAGAAAGGTAAAGCAGCGTCTCCAGAATTCTTACACAGGATGGACCGATTAAGCTGGCGGAAGAAGTCACGAAGAATATCACAACCGCATTATGAGTGTTAACGTCTGTGTAGGAGATTTGTACAATGAGTTTCAGAAGCAGAAAAACAAAGCAGACTTTATAAGTTTGTGGTTTGGCCAGAAAAGCATGCATGTATAAAGCTGGGGGCCCAGAGTGATGGCGTTATGAAAGATGGCTGAAGGAAGTTGAGTGTTTTGTATAGGAAGAAAGAATCTGGGCAGTTCCAATCCAAGTACATAACTATGGAAACAAGGGCCCAGTGGTGGCAGCAGTAATTGGAGAGGGGTCCTGTTAGTGACCAGGATTAAGGCAGGCCCAGTAGCAGTGATTGAGAAGGGCATGACACCTTTCCTGCTGGTGGTTGATTTGATTTGGACCCTCATGTACTGCTGGCTTTGCTGGAAAAAGGGAGTCATGAAGTCTTCCCAAGCTTTCAAAGGAAGGCCTAGGAATTCAGGCAACATGTGGCCCCAAGTAGGGAAATTTGAAGCTGTGAGGATGAAAGCCAAGGTGGCAATACCACAAGAATTAGTCAGAAACATGGACCAACTGTGAGGAAAGGCTGCAAGCTGTGAGCCATGGAGACCAGCTAGAAGAGCCAGTACGCCACCAATCGCAGTCAACCAGGCCTTAGGGGCAGGGATGCCAAGGCCCATTGGAGATTGCTTCTCTCAATCATATACCCCGGTTGCCAGAAACAGAACTGCCAGATTAAATGCTTGCCCTGCTGAATTTTAATCCTGTTTTAGGTCCCATTCCTTCTTTCTAGTGTGGCCTTAGGGACTGTGCTGGGGTCTTTGAATTCCCTTGCTTGTTTGATAATTCTTTTGCTTCTGGCCTCCATGAAGTGAGCAGAGCCCTTGCTCTCTCCCTGTCTACTTCCCATCACCAAGCCTTTACCTCTGTAGACCTAGCCTGGCATAGACTGAACCCTGAAATCTCTAGAACTGTGAGCAAGTAAATCTTACTCTAAGTCATATGGTCAGTTGTCTGGAATTATAACAGTGAAAATGTTGACTGAAACAATGATCTTAATGGATGAGCACCCAAAAAGCCAACCACTTTCTTCCCAGTCTCCAAACTCCAAAAGCTGCCAGGCCTCAATGTCAATATGCAATTGTAGATAAGAGGAAAAGTGTTAGATTGAAAGAATGAAGCAGTATCATTGATTAGTTTGACAACTTGTCAATAGTTTCTTAAAATTGCACATCTGTAAGATATTACCAGGTATCTTAAGTTATAACCTTGATGCCGGGCATGGTGGCACACGCATGTAATCCCAGTAGTTGGGAGGCGGAGATCGGAGGATCCGGGTTCGCGGCCAGCCTCAGCTACTTAGTGAGGCCCTCCGCAACTTCATGAGACCCGGTTTCAAAATAAAGTATTAAAAAAAATAGGGCCGGAGGTGTAGCTCGGAGGTAGAATGCCCCTGGGTTCAATCCCTGGTACAGAAAAAAAAAAAATTATAACCTTGAGTGTTGCTTTTCAAAGGATCTACATATAGGAAATTCAGATCTGGACTCTTCATCTTGAGAAACTATATAGTAGATTCTTGTAAACCTAGAACTAGCTAGAAATGAAGTACTAAAGATGAGTTTTTCAAAAATACATTACTTGATTTTGTATAAGTTAGATGCATCTTGAGTCTCTTGTGATGTATTTTTTTTTTTTTTTGCGGTACTGGGGATTGAACCCAGGGCATTCTACCTCTGAGCTACACCCCCAGCCCTATTTTTTATACTCTATTTTGAAACTGGGTCTCACGAAGTTGCAGAGGGCCTCACTAAATTAGCTGAGGCTGGCCGCGAACCCAGATCCTCCACTCTCCGCCTCCCAAGTACTGGGATTACAAGTGTGTGCCACCACACCCAGCTTGTGATGTCTTTAAAATCTGTTCCCACACTGGTCAACTTGCCTCTGTTAGAGGTATGTGAGACTAACCAGTTTGTTAGACATTTAGTAGCCATTTGTCAATCTAGATTAAAGTAAGCAAACTTTTTTTTTGAGCGGTACTGAGGATTGAACCCAGGGGCGTTCTACCTCGGAGCTACGCCCCCGGCCCTATTTTTTATCCTTTATTTTGAAACCGGGTCTCAAAGTTGCAGAGGGCCTCACTAATTAGCTGAGGCTGGCCCAACCCAGATCCTCCGGTCTCAGCCTCCCAAGTACTGGGACTACAAGCAAACTCATTTGTCACATTAAGAACTGAGTATTTCAAGCACCATATGCCCAATATTCAATATGTAACATTAAGTTGCACTTCAGTTAATTGTATAATGTAATCAATTGGTCATCTATTTTGTCAACACTGTATAGTTTTTGTATTTCCCTTTGTCAAAATGTGGTCTGATTTCAAATAACAGAATGACTTTGTCTTATAAAAAGTACTGGTTTATGACAGATCAGATTCAAACTGGTCCTTCACCAGGTAGTCCAAGATGCACTCAGCTGGGTCATTCCAACCCCTTAACTCATTTGATGAGGGTTAGTGATTGCCTAGAAAGTCAACCATATTACTACTCCTCTGCCTTAGGAATGGCTAACTAGATCTTCCATCCATGACCAGAGTGGTATTTTGGGGTGAAAAGGCAAGACCAATCAGCCCGAAACATCCAATTCTACACACTTCCTCAAATGGCTTGAGCAAATGAGAACAAAGCAATGAGCCTTGAATGGAAGGGATGGGGGGGAGATATTGCTAAATATCTATGCAAACCTGGAAGCATAACTTTGGGAGAAGAGGCCAAAACAAAGGCCAAAAGCAAGGGCCATGGGGAGATGGCCTAATGAGGTCTAACCTCGTGGCCTCATGTCAATGGGGCTTTGACCTTTGTTCAGGGATTAGACACGGGGTCTTGCTGTTTTGAAGCATGTTTGGGCATAATCACTAATTAGCTTTAAACATATCTACCAACAGGGGGCACTTGGTAACCACAAGAAGGGAGAGCTTGACTAAGTTGTGAAACCAGGACTTTTTGTAAAGTCGCCTGAAAATCGAGCAGAAAATATGGCTGCTCAATAGAATACACAGGGGAGATGCATTTCTAGTCAGAGCCTAAGTGGTTAAGAAGATTCTTGTCAGGTTTTTGTGGGGGGTGGGGAGGGTTACAAGGTACTGGGGATTAAACCATTTTACCTCTTAGCTACACCTCCAGCCCTTTAAGTTTTGAAACAGGGTCTCACCAAGTTGCCTCAACTCTAATCTTTCTGGTCTCGGTCTCCCAAGTATGAGGATTATAGGCATGTACCACACCATGCCCAGCTTGGTCAATTTCATGGTCTTCAAGAACACAGGTGAGCAAGGCTGACTGAGCTGGTTAGAAATACAATCCTGTCACCCAACTCCTCTTTAGAAGGACTTAACATCGCTATGGAACTCAGAGGCCCAACATCTCTTGAATCAGTTTGAAGCGTTTCTCACTCGAGTCCCATTGCTGTCAAAGCACCTTCCTGGAGTCCCGGGCTGCTGGTACCCAGTCCCAAGGACAGACCAGCAATCGGAAGCAGCAGAGACTGGCTCAGAAACAGTCGTGAGTAACCCCCCCCCCCTTGGACTATGACAGCTATGTAATTGACAAGTTCAATATGGAGAAGAATTAGTGAGGATATACAAAAGACCAAAGCAAATTCATCTTAACTCCCCTGCTATGAAGAACACATGCATATTTTGCTTTACAGTCTGAAAACAAAAGGAAGCTTTTGTAAGAAAAAGCAAAAGTCAACTGCTTAGGAAAGTTTAAGATTTCCCAAAAGCCCTGTTTTACCTTCTCCTCCTACTCCCCCACCCCGTGTTATCTGGCAGGTGGAAGAATGCATCGGAAGCTGGTGAGTTTAAAGGGCCCAAGTCTACCCCATAGATTAAGTCATCCAAGCTATAACTTCCCAGTATTAGGACAAAATAGGTACTTTCATGCAGGACTGAGGTTTATCAGAAAGGCACACAGAGCAATAAGATTGCTACTTGGAAAAATAGTTAAGGAAATAAAAGTATCCGCTGGTAATATAAAGTGGCCAGCGGATTTGGATCTGAGGTCAGCCTGAAGATAAGAAATTTTAATAGGGTCAAAGTGGGAAGAGCTAAATAAGCAAGCTGGAGAGGAAGGCAGGGTCAGTGGTGAGACAACTTATTTAGGCAAACAGAAGCAATTCACGGTAAGGCATGATGGGATGGGAGGCATCTCCACAATGATTCCATCACCTTTCTCACAGGAGAGGTGGTATCTGGCTTTGGAACCACATCTAGGGTTCAAATCCCAGAAGACAGGGATTTGTAAGAGCCTTTGGACAGGTTAACTTCAGCGCATCACTCATCTGTAGAAGTACATAAAGCTGAGTAATTGATGACATACCTGGCAGTGGAGCACACACTTAAGCGCTTTCTCAGGACACTAAGAAACTGGCTGTGGTAACACCAAGGATTTCTGAATCAACTCACTTATCAGGTGACATGCTGATTGCCTCACTAATGAGACAAGCATTAAGTGGACCTAGATTTTATTACAGGGTCAGAAGGTACAAACAGGCATTTTGTTATGTACAAGCAGTAGGCTTTAACTGGCTTATTTTAATAAGACAGATCCACTAGGTGGAGTTAAGCTACAGGTAAAGAGGGGAGGGACCGCACAGGAAAATATGCTGAATTATGATGTGTTTATTTGGTCACTTCAGTCTGATCTAAACACATAGATGACTAAGCTTCTGACACTTAGCCTGTCATCTTGCCACACCAAAAAAGTCCATTCAAATAGAAGCCCCATGTTACCCAGCTGACATTTGAGTCAGTGTACTCAAAAGCCAGGTGAGCAGGCAGGACTTTGTGCTGCAGGAAGTGATTGTTCCCCTAAGGTAGCTAACTTCCTGCTGAGCAAGGTAGCAGTGACAGCCACCTGACTATGTGTAGCTCTGTTTTAGAGGTTTAGCTTCTTGATGTCGAAACGATACCTAACCCTTAACTAATATATGAATCATTAGGTGAAACATTTGTTCTAAAGAGAAGTTATAGCAAGTCATTATAAGGGCAGTTTAGTCATCTACACAAGACACTTCAAAATAACCTACAGTGAACAGTTTTCTAGGTTGAGAGATTAGGGAAGCTACTTAACCTCTGGGCTTCAGAGTTTTCCTTTATAAAAGGACAGAATGATCACATAAGGTAGTTACAACCAAGGAATAAACCAGCATATGAAAGCTCTCAGAATTGCATGAAGGCTTAGCAACTGTTGAGTATTTATGTTTCCTTGTCCATTCATACCCGATTTATGGCATTAGGAATGACCCTGATCTACTTTGCACATAATCACCACAGTCCTACATATTCATGAGCAATGAACATGTATAGACTAAATGCCTATGGTGAGAAATCAGAACCACCAATACCACCTTACTTTGAACTCTAGTTAAAGAGTGGATTAAGTAGGAAACTACCCTAAGATGAAACAGATGTAGAAATGGTATCAAACTTAGCAATAACAGGAAGCCACAAATCAGCAACCAACACTCCCTCCTGTCTGTCCATCCAGTTCTGTCTTAAGTTTTGTGTTTTTCCTCAACCCATTTTTTTAAGCTATTCTTTTTCAAAGTGACCTAAAGTTTCCCTCTACTTAAATAGCCAAGAAATAAGTATGAACATGAGAATGGAATCAGCAGAATACTAAAGAGAACCCAAACAGAAGGGGTACCCTGTACAATGGAGCTACAGCGTTAACATCTGCCTTGAGTTGACCACTAGGGCAAGGATAGCTGGAAGTTATGGGATATACAACATATTAAGAAATGAAACAAGCTTTATGTAATGGAAATTCAGTATGAAGTACACTGAATAGAGAAAGCTCTCTCCCTCAACCCAAGAGGCTCCCCCCCTTTACATGCTGTTCAAAATGTTTAACATTACGTAGATTGCTTGGGAGTACCTGTGGCGTTGTTGCAATAGTTCTACTTCCAAGTTAATCTGGGAATTTATGTTGCCATTCATCTGAAATCTCATTCCAAGAAAAAGGAAACTTAATATTCTAAAACCCCCAATTCCTACAAATTCAGGAATGGATAGAGAACAGAGAAGCAACTAGCACTTGAGAAAACTTCCAAATTCCTTGAACTCATTAACACAGATGGAATAATTTTAGTATGGGGCCACAAAGAACTGCAGTGACCAAAGCTGGTAGAGTGCAGGTAACCCATTTAGTACCTGCTCAACAGGGGAAGACAAAATCCATAGAGTGATATCCCATTAAATCAATTCTGTAAATGTCAGAGAGCCCTGTGAATCATAGTTCTGATCTTGAATAATCATTGAGAATGTATTTGCAGACATGGTCATTACCCATTTATCCAAGTCTTCTACACATTCTTTTGGAAACAAAGCAAAGCATAAACTGGGCTCTTTTTATGTGACTGAACTGTGTTTTTTTTTTTGGGGGGGGGGGGTTTGCGCGGTACCGGGGATTGAGCCCAGGGGCATTCTACCTCAGAGCTAGACCCCCAGCCCTATTTTTTATCCTTTATTTTGAAACCAGGTCTCACGAAGTTGCAGAAGGCCTCACTAAGTAGCTGAGGCTGGCCGCGAACCCAGATCCTCCGTTCTCAGCCTCCCAAGTACTGGGATTACAAGCGTGCACCACCACGCCCGGCTGCTGAACTGGTTTCTAACAGCAAGGAGTTCACAGGATAGAAGAGATGTAACCTGGTAAGCATTGAATCAAGTCAAATAGACACTTATGGTTTGGAGCTGGGGTATAGCCTCGAAGAGCTCATGTATTGATACAGGGATGTTCAGAGGTAAAATGAATGAGGGTTCTGGTCTTGCGAGTGGGTAAACTCATTAATGGGTTAAAGGTAGGCAGGTAGGCGGTGACTGGAGGAGGTGGGTGACTGGAGGAGGTGGGTGACTGGAGGAGGTGGGTGACTGGAGGAGGTGGGTGACTGGAGGAGGTGGGTGACTGGAGGTGTGGCCTTGGGAACTCTGTATAGACTCCCTTCTTCTCTGTTCCTGGCCCCCATGATATGAGAGCAGTCTCCACTCGTGCTGTGCTTCCCACCACCACACCAAGCTCCTCAGACTTCACCAGCCTAATGGACTGAAACCTGAAAGTTTCAGAATTGTGAGCAAATAAATCTTCAAGTTGTGGTTGTCAGGTATTTTGAGTCACGGCAGTGAGAATGCCAAAAAAGAAGTCAATTGAACTTCTCCAACCATTGATCCACTGGGTCCATTGCCAATTTACATCATTGGTCCATTGACATTTACATCAAGACTGGCCATTTCAACAGGAAAGGGAAACTGTACAGAAGTATAAATGATCACTACTCAATCACATCTATAGCTATTCTCAAACCTCATTTTTCTCTGAATCATGTTATGTTACCTGCAGATCATGATTAGCATTTACAGGCTCATTTTAGGCCAGTGTTTTTTTTAATCACTGAGTCAAACTTGGCTTGAGTAAAACACTTGAAGTCTGGCTTAAGACAGAGGAAGTGACCATTGGGTTTATGTTTAAATTCACTTTTCCAAATCTTAAGATCAAAAAGCAAGATCTGCCAGTTGGGCCTCTAAAAGCAGTAACTTCAGAAGGAATCTCAAATTCATAGGCATAGCCCCTATGACTTTATGTGGGACTGCAAATGGTGCAAACATCCAAGTTGTTGGTTCATATCTACTGCTGCCCATGATAGTAAGGAACCCCCAACTTAAAGCACCCCCAGTGATTTCTGGGCCTCAAACAGGTTCAAAATATTGATTTGGGTTCTGTTCCGGTCTTATTTGTCTATTGCCCAAGAGCCCTGAAGAGAGTACTGCAGCAGAGACAATGCTGCTGGTCTAACAACTTCCTCCCCTCCTGGATGTGCACTCTCTCCACTCTTGAATGAGAACCAAATTGTGGGCTCTTGGACGAATAGGCAGTCACCTGCCTCCCCGTGATATCAGTTGCCTTGGCCCAGCGAGAGCTTGGGTCTCAGTCTCTCATGCCCTTCAGTCTCCAGAGGCTCTGATGCGGCTAAGAACAGACACCTTCCTCTTCACCTGCCTGCACTGGTTCTTCAAGCCCAAAAGCCTCCTCTTAGTAAAATTAGTTGTTTTCCCAAAATTAGGGGAAAACCAACCCAGCTACTATTTCAGACTCCAGTCCTGGCTCAATCAGTTCACCTTGAAAGAGGTACTAAGTAGTTGAAAAGGCTTCCCTCACTAGTTGGAGATTAAAGTTTGATGCACAGTCACATCGGTCTGTATACCTGCATACCAACGTCTTAAGTAGCAATAAGTCACCTAGGAAGGTCTATACTCCTGTTAGCTTATAAAAGCTAACGGGCACAGGGCTGAAAGCACACAAGCCTAAATTAGATGCATCTCAACAGTAAGAGGGATAAGTTCTTCACAGAGACTGATAGGTGTTTGAGTTAGGGGTGGGGAGTAAGGCCCTAGAGTAAGATGGACATTAAATGCTTGCAAGTTTTGGGGCTTTTTCCTTTTTAGTACTGAGTGATTGAACCCAGGCTCTCAGATATGCTAAGTAAGTGCTCTACCACTGAGCTAAGTATCCCCAGCCCTTTGTTTTTAAGACAGGGTCTCACTAAGTTTCCCAGGCTGCTCTTGAACTTGCAAGCTTCCTGCCTCAGCCTCCTGAGTAGCTAAAAATTGCAGGCAGGCACCACCACACCTGGTAAGTACTTACCCTTTTTTAAACACCAGTACCTAAATTAATACTTAAATGAAAGCTAGCTGTGGTATCTTTCTAGTTTCCTGTAGTCAGAACTACCAAGAGTTACTAAAATAAGTATCAGAACATGTGCTTTAGGAACAGATGGAATAGGAGATTCTAGGGCAAAGTTTGCCAGCAATAACAAAGTAAAGTGACTGCTATGGGTGAGGAAGATGCTCATATTGCTGATGTAGAACAGTATTAAATATAAAGTAATCATTTTGACAGAGTAATAGTATAAGTGAGCCCCAGTGTTCTACTTCCTGAGAATTTACCTCTAAGATTTTCACTCAACTGGAAGCAGTACTGAGCAGTACTGAAGACATTCCACAAATCACGTTAGACCAGCATCTCTATAAAGCACCTTTAGCTTCAACTTGAAAATGTATACCACACACTTCAGACTTAAACTAATGAGCTTAGGTTTTGGTACTGCACTACATGTTGAAATACTTGATTTGTTGTGCTCAGGATGAAATTGAGACATGTTGCTTTTACGTGTGGCTCATATGTCAGCACTGTTCTAGAGAATTCTTATAAACTCTGAAGAGCATATGCAGAGAACCTTGTGATCTGGAAGATTTCCTATTTTTGATGAAATTGAGGGCTCTTTGGGATGACAACTTGGTTTCAGAGAACTAGAGATCACAAGATTGTTCAGTTTATACCACATCCTATTTCCTACGTGTGCGTTGTCAGAGACCTGAAGACAGTGGTGCACTAGGCTCCTTTTGGATAATTACTTGCCTCATAGGTTCATCATGGCTAGTTTAGAAATCCCCCTATAAATTTTCCCAGCTACTTTGTGACCTCAAAAGGTACCACAGACCAAAAGTCATTTAGGCTTTTCCAGGCTCCCTCTTCCCCATCTCAGAATTTGGCCTTTCTTCTACCAGCCACCACAAAGGAAAGGAGACCACATTGTCCCCCATCTGTAAGTCCCTCTACTGAAAAGGAACTTCATTTCCCTTATTCCACACTTCCTAGAATGTTTGAGTTTTACTATCACTATCCTACTTAAGATCGTAACAAGACTAGACAAGATTAAGATGCAGAAGCACTAGAATAAGGAGTTGAGGACAAAGCTGAAGCCTACCAACATTTTAGGAATTGCTTCAAGGAAAAGAGCCAGATTTGAGCATTCCAATTCCCAGCCTGCATTCCCTCACGCTTTTCTATGAACAGCTGTGTGTTGACATTGATTAAGCTCCTTAATCCACAGCTGGGCCCTTGTTTAGCCTTCGGGCTGTTATAAGGCTCTTCGAGAACAAGGACACCTCCTTGCTCATTGTCTCCAGACCCGTCTCACACAAACACTTAAGAGTTGTTTGCTACCAGCCTCAGTGAACACAGCTGGGTATTTATCCTCTAAGTTTGGGAGGTGGGAGAAGGAGAAGCCATTCGACCTGGATGGATAACCTGACAGCTCTCACTCACATTCCCCCATTTTTTTAAAGCATGGTTTATTAGGACACTGTAATTGGATATCACAATGAGGTTCGAAGTGATAAAAACACACACTTGTTTCCTTCTGGATCGTACCCCACACTCCCATACATGTTATTGAGACTGGTAGTGATACCTTCACATATACCATAGACATTAACTGTCTATCCCCTCCCCACTATTCTACTGGTCTCCTTCATTCAGCTGAGGTTCCGTTTTTTGCTACCACATGAGAGAAAACATATGACCCCCTTTTTCTAACACTGGCCGATTGACAGCATAAAGTTCTTGAGTTCCATCCATCTTCCTGAAAATCACATGATTTTGTTTTATGGCTAATTCCATTGTGACAGTTTTTAAAGGACTGGTTCCCTGGAGCAAAAATGCCATCCATTTAGGTTAACCAGAAGTCAGATGTCAGAGAGGGCTATTTTGTAAGCAACTTCAGTATCTTTATGGGTCAGGAATCAAATGAATGCTCCAGTTCCCTAGTGAGCCAGAATTCAAGGCTGAACTAGAAAATAATCAAGAAGATTTAAGACTCAGTGCAGTCTTAATTCCTCCAAATAAACCAGTAAACCTCTTAAGGCAGGAGTTAGTTCACCTGGTTCTGATTTCTATCACTTTAATTAACCCTTTAACTCCTCCCCTCTTTCTGCTGTTTCATGCTCATCTGAGTGGTTTACTACAATTAGAAAGATACTTGTCTTCAACTAAGGACAGTTTTATTATAGAAAGGTTTGGTGCTAAGAGATATGTGTCTACAAGTTTCCTGAAGTGGCCACCTGCCTCTGGCATTGAGCAAGTCTAGGTAGATACTAGACATAGCAGGAACTCAGAAGTTAAAACCTGAAGAGACCTTCACACAACTGAGGAATTTCAATTACCACCACTCTAAGATCATAGGGCCAGGGTTTGAGCTATTGAGGACTTAGGTCTCCAACAAGCTTTGATGACACATAAGCAGAGGTTTAGGCTGGACTGAACCTAGTGACAGACAAATGTGCATCAGTCCAAAGCTCAGAGGTGTCCACACACATGAAGTAGTCTTAAGTATGACCAGATCTCTACTAATAGGGAGGAAATCCCGCACTCCTTCCCTATCCTGTTTTAGAAGACTGATGTCGTACAACCAACCAAGACCAGGAAGTTGTGGGTTCAATCCAGTTCATCCTTAAAAGGCACTGAGATGGGGTGAGACATTCCTTTATCCAGTTGCAGCAAACTAAACACAAAAAGGCCTCTGCCTCTATGTACACAGTGGCGACCAACTGGGTATGTGAGCTCCGCACAGGGTATGTTGCTAGCCCATCTGAGGGATTCCACACACTGTTAGTCCACTTTATGTCACGTCAGAAGTGGCAACTGGCCAAGGCACAGAGTTATTCAGACAATCTGGCATCATCAAGGACATGTTTAGTTTTTTCATTTTTCATACAGTGGCTTTTCATGGAGGGAGGTGAGGAAGCCTGACACCAGGTTCTAATGGTCCCCCCCATAGGTGACTTGAGAAGCTTGCTGTTTTTCAGTCCCTTCTTCCATGTCTAGAAGTCTGTCTAAGCCATGTCATAGTTGGCTGTCTAATCATGTGACTGACTCTCCAAGAACCTATGCAGTGACATCAGCTACACATGAACAGTATAAGATTCACCTGTACTTGAGCCCATAGTTGATACATTGAGTTGGCATAGTTTTTTTTTTTTTGGTACTGGGGATTGAACCCAGGGGCATTCTACCTCTGAGTTACACCCCCAAACACAGCTTTTTTCTTGCTTCATTTTGAAAAGGTCTTGCTAGGTTGCTGAAAGTCTTGCTAAGTTTCCGAGGCTCATCTCAAACCTGCGATCGTCCCCCATCTCAGCTTCCCAGGTATTGGATTACAGGCTTGCACCACCATGCCCAGCGCTGCTTTGCCTTTTATTAGATGGAAAAGGTGAAGCTGTTTTCAGAGTCTCCAACTGTTCAACTGAGGTCATGTTTTCTTTTCCTTAACGTATTGATTCGAGTATTTGAAGTTGTGTATATAAAGTCAGCATTTTTTTTTTTTTGCGGTACCGGGGATTGAACCCAGGGGCGTTCTACCTCCGCGCTACGCCCCCGGCCCTATTTTTTATACTTTATTTTGAAACCGGGTCTCACGAAGTTGCGGAGGGCCTCACAGAGAGAGAGAGCCAGGGAGAGAGGGAGAGAGAGAGAGAGAGCTGAGGCTGGCTGCAAACCCAGATCCTCCGGTCTCCGCCTCCCAAAGTACTGGGATTACAAGTGTGCGCCACCACGCCCGGCTTGTTTCCATTTTTTTAATGGAAACTGTTTCCAGTACTGGGAACTGAACCCAGGGGTGTCATGGGGAAACACATGCTAATTCTGAGGGGTCCTTGACTTCCATGATGAATAAGAATTTCAACACGTGCCATCAGAAAAAGGCAAAGGTTTTTAATTAACTTAAAAGGCAGGGATACAGGTTGGGGGTCATCTAAGAAAGGGAAAGCGAGTCTCCCTGCGCGCGTCCATCCATCCAGATGAGCAAGAGAGCGTCTTTCGCGGTTCTTTATAGGAGGGGGTAGGTAGGGTTGCAAAGGAGAGGGCAGGACTTCCTCTTAGTCCTGTTTCCCTGGCAACAGATAGGCAGTAGGGGTCTGGCCTTTTGTCCTCTTCACCCACCCTTATTTACATTAAGCATCTCAGGTGTGGAGAGGAGCCATTATGATTAAGGGTATGGATTTACTAAGGCTTCTGCCTGACTGAACGCACCCTATAGGGTGGAGTTATTAAAATTTTAAAGTTCTATTTTTCCAATGTCTCCTTTCTGCCTAATATTTCTATCTTTTCTACCTCATCATTCCCCACCCCCCCTGAGACTTTGGTCCCTTAATCTTAAGGGGGTGCAGAAGGGAGAAGGTCTGACTTCTGAAGCTTCTTCTTAGCTGACAAGGGGGGCTGTTGGCCTTGCCTACCCAGGGACCGAAAGTCTCGTCCTGACTGATCTAAAAAGGAGACACAGGGAGGTCAGGCTGTAGACTTATTATCCTCTGGTTTTCTGGAAAAGAAGGCATAAACATGCGAGATATTAGCTTTTCACAACAGTAAATCAAACAGAAGGGTATTCCGATGCAGAGTATACTGGCCAGGAAAATGAGAATTCTATTTCTCTAAGATGTTAACCAACTATCTTTCTGAAAGAGGAGTATCCACTAAGATGTTAACCAATCATAGTCCTGAAAGGGAGACATCCACCAACGTTGTCTGCGTGAACTGGAAGTGGACATAATTCCACAAACCCAGCAGGCACTTTCATCAGTATCTCTGGTACATTGCTGTGCCCAGTCTAGGAAAAGGTTTTCTTTTCCCTGGAAGAATAATGTAAAAGTCAGGAGGCAGATAAGTTGGTATTTCTTAACCTGGATAGACATAATGTAGTCGTAAGGAAAAGCACAAAAATAAAAACTTATCCTGATTTAGTCCTTTTGAATAATACTTTTAAATTTTTCCAAAGGCTCGCAGGAATAGTGTTCACAGGTCTTGTCAGCGTTTGGAGGCCTATTCCTGACTTCAGAGCCTTGATTCTGTAAAGTCTCAAGAGGGACAGGTTTAATTCTAGACATATGAATTTAGGAATTGTGTCCCCCCCCTTTTTTTATGGCAGCATGAGCATGAAGAACTAAGAATGCATATTTTGAGTCAGTATATATATTTATTTGCTTGTTCTTTTCTAGTTGCAAAGCTTTGGTGAGGGCAATTATTTCAGCCTTCTGCGCTGAGGTATTTGGAGGAAGAGGCTTTGCCTTTATTATATTTTGAAGGTTTACTACTGCATAGCCTGATTTTTGAGCTCCCTTATTTTTTATTTTATTTTATTTATTTATTTATTTTTTTTGGTGGTACCGGGGATTGAACCCAGGGGCATTCTACCTCCGCGCTACGCCCCCGGCCCTATTTTTTATACTTTATTTTGAAACCGGGTCTCACGAAGTTGCGGAGGGCCTCACTAAGTAGAGAGAGAGAGAGAGAGAGACAAGCAGAGAGAGAGAGGGAGAGAAAGAGCTGAGGCTGGCTGCGAACCCGGATCCTCCGGTCTCTGCCTCCCAAAGTACTGGGATTACAAACGTGCGCCACACCACGCCCGGCTTGAGCTCCCTTACTTATGAAGCTGCTTCCATCAGTAAATCATTTTACATCAGGGTCAGCTAGAGGCTGATCCTTAAGATCAGGCCTGCTAGCATATACTTATTCTATAGTTGGAACTACAGCCTCATTAACTGCCCTTGGATTTTAAATTAACCAATATTCCCCATTTGGTTTTAACATTGGAAGAATGGGTGTGTTACATGGGGAGGAGCAATGAACGAAAAGACCATATTTAAGAAACTTATTAATAAGAGGCTAAAGGCCTCGGCGCGCCTGGCTTAATAGGATACTGTCACCAGTGGGGGTAAACCTTTGGAGGTTTTAAGAAATAGAAACAGGCCGGGCATTAATTGTCTTTCTTGGAACTTTAATGTCTCATATCTGGGGATCTACCTGACAAAATATTTTTAGCTTGTACTGGCTTTTCTATTAATGTACCTGAGAAGAAAGGAGCATGTTTTGGTGCTAAATTAAAGAGTTGCTTCCAAGGAAGCTAGAAAAAAAAATTTTGTTTTAATAAAAGAGTAGGACACTTTGGGAGAACTAAGGCAGCTTGGGTAAAAATTAGCTTTTTAAATTTACAGGTTAAAGGCATTGTAAATCTTTGGCCTTGGGGGCACCATCAACTCCAGATACAAAACATGTCTCCTTAGAAAAGGCCTAGGAGAGACAATTACAGAGAGGATTAAACTCCCATATCTAAGAGAAAATTGATATCTTTACCTGCCACGTCAAGAGTCACCCAGGCTCTATTGTCCAGCTGGTCAGAGGGCTGTTGATCAGAGAGGGCCTTGCTAAGCCTTGGGCATTCTCAGTCTTTGAGG